>CACRXP010000045.1:1324473-1343717 GCA_902702965.1 Spirometra erinaceieuropaei | reverse complement strand
ATACCGACAAAGACAAGGGAGACCGGAATGGCCATTTCTGGCTTATTAGCCGTCATCAGCCAGTCATACCCAACCCCAAGTGTGGATCACTTGAGATTCGAACCCGGGATCTTTGGTCATGGAGTTGAACGCTCTACCATTGAGCCACGGGCCTGCGAGGGTTTAAGTATGAGCCCCAAGGCACAACGGAACGAGCATGTTCCGCAACCTGATCGGTGAGCGCCCACTGTCATAGTCAATATTCCCGATCACAGCCGACAGGACAACGGGCCCGTGGCTCAATGGTAGAGCGTTCAACTCCATGACCAAAGATCCCGGGTTCGAATCTCAAGTGATCCACACTTGGGGTTGGGTATGACTGGCTGATGACGGGTAATAAGCCAGAAATGGCCATTCCAGTCTCCCTTGTCTTTGTCGGTAATATCATTCTGCCTATATATGATGCGCCGCTGTGCGGCTGCTGGTTGGCCTCGAGAGAGAGCCCTTAAGACACAACGGAACGCGTGAGTTCCGTATGAACGATCGGTGAGCACCCCCTAACATTGTATATTCCCGATCGAAAAGCGACAGGGCAACGGGCTCGTGGCCCGGTGAGTAGAGGCGTTGACTTCTAAACCAACAGGTCGCGAGTTCGAGGCTCGGGTGTTCCACACTTCGGGCTTGGGTATGGCTGGCTGACGACGGCTAATAAGCCAGAAATGGCCATTCCAGTCTCCCTTGTCTTTGTCGGTAATATCATTCTGCCTATATACATATATATGCATACATATAGATGTGATCTCTTTCCTTAAAATTATAGGCAAATACAGGAAGACATTCAGTGCATGCTGAACGAGGCAGACTGAAGCCTGACCTTAAAGAATTCCTTCGAATTCCATACTACAACCAACTTTCGGTGTCATCCCCTACTAACAACGTCTACCAATGCTGAGCCAGGAATGGCGTGGTCACTGCAAGTTAGGTATATAACTACAGCTATAAAGTACCCAATCAGGGTAAAGGATAAAATTCGTAATCCTTCAGCAGACTGCTCCCACCATTCCACCCTACTGTTAAGTCCCAATCGTCTCCAACCGAACACAAAGGACCAAAATCGTCCGCACGTCTGAGTTTCAAGGCGCCCAAACGGAGAGGCTCTAGGGAGGCATATCTATGGAGTATAAAAATGACGGTCTACCGTAAGGCGACTAAGACTAGGCGCATCCTCCACTTCAGAAGCAACCACCCTGTCCGTCACAAATGCAGTTGTGTCAGGATCTTTTTCTGACTTCGTGGTCACTCGACGAAGTTACGGACAACTATGTCCAGGCTGAATCTTCGTTCTGAATTTTTCACGCAGAGGGTAGTGGAGAAATGGAACGATCTCCCTCAGGCAGTCGTGGAGGCGATGTCTTTTCAACTCTTCAAAAAACGATTATTTGTGTCCCCTGTTTTCCCTCGACAGTCTGAATCTGAACTAACACCCCACGACCCCGCAAATGTTTTTCTCTGACACAGTGCTACTCGAATGAATCAAGTACTGTTTATGTAGCGAATATTTTCATTGTTCGTGTACAGTTGTTTCTGACGAGCTGACATGTAATCAATAGGGTTTTCAAAGGCCTTGCCTATTATCCTTGCCAAATAAACAAGTAAACTGAAACTCATCCAAACACACTGTAACGGCGACAATGAGAGGAAGGGGGTGAAGTACTAACGTGCCCTATTTGAAGCGGTTACTCGAAGTCGTTAATGCGCAAGCGTCTCAGGAGGCCTCACTCTAGGCAGTCGAGCGAGGAGAAGCCAAAGTTCTGGATCTCGATCCCCTAGGTAAAGAAGGTTTCAGAGGCGACGTCAAGAATCGTGGAACCTTTTGGGATTGGTGTGGCTCTTAAACTGGCATCAACAATCAGAAGGCAGATTATAAGGCCCAAAGACCCGCTGACAATGACAGAAAAATTAGCGGTGGTTTACAGCATACCATGCTAAGATTGTGATACAAGATGTGTTGATGTGACCGGCAAACGCCTCGGCAGACTATTGCACGAACACTAGCTTGGAATCAACCGCAAGGGTGAGCTGTCGCTGGTCTACAGCCACACACGATAACAGAACCACAGCTTCGCCGTAGAGAAAACGAGGGTGATCGGCCAAGCCAATGAAAACATGGTCAGACCGACGCTGGAAAGTTGGTCCTCAACTGGCACGCTTAACTGAGGCATAGATCTGCATCCCTCCCACCAGGCGCTCCGCACAAGGCCCAAGTCTGTCCAGACAGGACCAGTAGGACGGGTAATACAAGTCGCACGTGGTCGACTGTCGACGCTCGCGGAGGAAAGAGGAGACGCCGATCGGAAGTCACGTGACTGGTGTGGCACACTTCCCCAGGGACGTACCTGCGTGGTCCAGAACACCAAGCCTGACCAACAAGGACTGACCAGTCCTCTGTCCGACGAGAGGAAGGCCGACAAGCACGCTGATTTGGCGGCAAGCATGACGGTCGTGAAGGGAATGCCACAAAAGTCCGGCAACGGTCAAAATCGGAGATGTCCGAATCAGACAACAGCAAACAAGCTGGCCAACGTACGTGCGTTGAGCACGGTTATAGTGTGGGGCAGGCGGCAAGACTGAACAAATCAAGGCCAGCAGGCAAATCCAGCGAATGACTCCAATGATGGAAAGGAGAGGGTTCCCGAGACGTGAATATGAATACAACGTGGGCAACGGCAGAGTGCGGGATTCCACTGTACTGTATACGTCAGTTGTATGGGGTCCCAAACCATTCCGTCACCTTTTCTTGCATTCCTGACTAAAAGCAGCCTTACCAGCAGCGGTTGACTCATATTGCCTTCATCCTGCCTGCTCTCCGTCCTGCGTTTTGTTTCACCAAATAAAACCCTCTATATAACAATTCCCGTATGACACGGTCCACAGGCCACCTGAAATTAGTTCGGATCATACACCCTGCCGTTGCCGCAAACTTCGGAGGGTGATTAACACGACAGATGTATCTGGAACTCGAATCATCACGTAAAAGTAAGATAAAACTGCCAGGAAATTAATCGGTGGGATCCTGTAGCTCAGCTGTTTGGAGCGTTGGTAGTGCTCAAGCCTTGCCCCTGCAGTCGTGAGTTCGAATCCCATCGAGTTTTTCATAACTGGATCAAACGAACTACCAGCAAAAACATCGGAGATTTGAATGGCCACTTTTGCTTAATTAGCCGCCATCAGTCGCTCTGCGACATGCCTGCCCGGTAGATGAGAAAAAACCCGGGCCGGATAGTTAGTAGGGCAAACTTCAAAATTTTGTAATTCGGCAAAAAACAAAAAACGCTACCCCGCCATTCAAAGGCGAGAATGACTGCGAAAGTGTAAAAAGAGACAAGTTAGTCACCGAACGGAGGAGAGTATAGACTGTCCAAAGAACCGACGCAAGTCCACCTTTCGCGTATTTGGCACATAGCGAATGGTGACAGAAATACGGGTTTTGCGGGTAAGGCACTCCGCCAACGGTTGAGGGCAGCTCTGGAGATTGAAAATAAGCTTTTTCGGGATCTGCTCCTCCTCATTCGCCAGCGTAGGTGCTTGTGCTGCTGCTGCTGCTGCAGAATCGCCTGCAGGACCGGAGGGGAGAACATCCGACTGGAGTTCCTCGATGCCATGCAAGTAGTACGTATAGAGCAGGTTGCCGACCATGTTCAGACTGCGAGGCATTAGAAGGGCGGAGCCCACATACCGATCGGAGAATGCAGCACTCTGTAGAAAAGTGCCAGAAATATGTCAATAGGTCGGTCGATAAAAGGAAAGTCGGAGGCCATCACGGGGCACCTAGATGGCATCCGTCAAGAGGAATAATCATTCTAATTCAGTGCACTACTAATCCCAGTCACAGGGGGAGGTGAGAATCGGATGATTTCACTGTGTGATGGAATTCAAGATCTACAGCCCACGGGAGCACTCTCATAGCGACTGGCAGTCAACACTCGAGAAGTGTTAGAGGTAAACACAGGGACATTTGAGTGGTCATTTCTCGGTTACTGGCCTTCGTCAGCCGACCAGCCCCCAAATGCCGGTGCACCGGGGTTTGAACCCGCAGCATGGGTAGGCATTCGGTGCACACCGGATCTTGGACCTAGGAAACATGCTAGGGGCCCTCTCAGAAAGCAATCTCATAGTCTTCTTCATGTCTTAGAGTTTGTTGCATGCTTCTCAAGTAACGCGAAAACGAGTGGACAGTTTGGACTAGCCTGTGGCTACCCACCGAGTCAATTTGTGACAAGCACTGGCGAAGCCGAATCGAAAAATACGCAGGCAATCCCACACAAGCAATTTGAGTGGCATGTACCTTTAATTCTCAAAGAACCTCGCGAAAATTTGAGCAAATGTATTATACTGCGCCTCGGATATCAGACCCCTAGTACGCGGCAATACCATTTGAACGGAATGCTACTCCGAGAAGCAGAAACGCAGAAAGATTTTGAAGTCTGGGTTGCAGATAGCCTAAAGACGTCTACACAATGTTGTAAGGCGGCCAAGACCGCAACTTCAATGCTATATGCCATCAAGCGGGCATTCGCAGTTTTCGATGAAGACTGCTTCTCCAAAGTCTTCGGCACGTTTGTAAGGCCGCATCTCCAATATGCAATTCAGGCCTGGAGACCATGGACGCATCAGGATTACAATCTGCTCAAAGGATGCAGAGGCGAGCAACAAAATTAATAAGAGGTCAAAGTGCACTGCCATACGAGATCCGCTTAACTAACCTTAATTTCTATCCTCTGAGTTATAGGCAGTTGCGCGGAGACTTGATACAAACTTTCCGTATCGTGCGCGGCTTGGACTGCGCCCTTCGGTGCGACGACCTTTTCCAACTCGCCACTACAATTAACCTCCGCGGACATCTCTTCAAGCTACGTGTGCCCCAGGGTAGATTGAATGTGAGAAAATATTTCTTCTCCAACCGTGTCGTGGAACCGTGGACTAACCTGCCCGAGACGGTTGCGATGTCTCAATCTGTGGCGATATTAAAATGTCGGCTTGACAGACATATGCTGCAGCAACAAGCGGACTATGTGACTTTTAGCCATGAGACCAGTGACATATGTGAATCAATGTATGCATTCACTTAATGCTTTTCTTCACAATTTTGCTTATTTTATCGATTTTTTATGTACAAATAGGGAGTTCAAAGGCGTAAGCCTATTTTCCTCAAATACACCGACTGAATGAAAATGTCCGAATTACATAATGGGATCCATTCTACGGCGTCCGCGGGAACCAGTGAGCTCTGCAACCCTGGGTCAGTGGTTTGGACGAATAATAAGCGGGCTGGACTACTCAACAGATAACAGACTCTTGGCATTGGATGGTGGGGTGTTCGAACGTTCCAGGGCTCAGGCACAAAACGTCTGATGGCTCGCAGTCTGCATAAGTGCAACGCGGATCACAGTCTGTCTGAATTTCGGAGTCACTACTCAGGCGCCCAGGTCCCGCGGGTCAACTCCCGCTCTTCCACACGCGATCATGTGACTCTTTTGATGGACAGTGTAACGATCGCCTTAGTAACAAGCAAGCCATGCAAAACTTTCGTGGGAATCAGTCAATGACCGATTGGCTTACGCATGACCGACGAATCACTTATAGGCACATTAACATTAGCTGCCGACCAGCAAGGAAAATACACGCACATACACGCAATTGTTGAAATTCGCTCATTGTTTTCGGGGACTGGAACGACTCTTCAGCTACTTTATTGGCCGCCTTGGATTTGGCTGTCAATAAGACAATTGAGGTGAATGCAGGACCGGTCAAGAACAAGCATCTGTCGATCTGGCAGTCGAACGATGATCGTACGGTCAGTCGGACTGAGTAAATTATGGTCAGTCCAAGGTTTCATAACTACTTTTACAGCAGCAGATCGATGCATGGTACCCAAACAGGCTACCTCTGTGGGTCAGACTGCGCTTTCGTTCGCATGCGTCCGAAAGCTCGTCTTCCATCCGCACTAATATCTTGATCTGTAATACCCGGATCGGGGAGGAGCGCAGGAGCAAATGGTCACCCTCGACGTCATCAGTCGACAAGACAGCTGAGAAAGTGTTGGAATTCGCGTAGCGGTGCCGCAGTTGTCTGTCCAGACGGCTCGAGCTAGACCGTGTAACGATTATTCCTTCCGCCAACAGCGGAAAGTGACGGCCAAGTCTGCCAGATATGACCGCAAAATCTATCAGACTGAGGGGGAACAGGTGCAAACATCAGTGACAGTAGAAAATACTACCAACTTACTGACCAGGTTTTTGGTGAGTCCTCGGTAATTATTGACTATTCACGGTGTACAAGGTGGATATAGTGCTGACAATTCGGAAGGCTGAGCGCTAGCATGCGCAGTTCGTGTGTTTTCTTAACTTCGCTGACTAACCCAACCCGTCTTCCGCTCCTCTCCGAGGTGGAGATATCTTCTTCATCGGTCTATGCAGTATAGTCTGGCCTTCCTTCACGAGTAGGCATCATGATGGCAATGCTGATACCGTGAAACAATAAGGTGTCAGCAGCAGACGGCATCCCCGCCAATGTCAAGAAGTCTTCAGTCGGCAGTGGTGTCATGGCACCATGTACAAACCAACGCATTCCTCACTATAATAAACTGAAACGTCTGAGAAGAACGAAGTGCTCACCGGACCAAGGGCATTGTATTGCTGACGTTTCGGAGAGCTAGGCTGGCTCTCCATTATATAAGCGTTTAGTGCAAAAATCAACCCACGGAAAGATCAGCAGTTGTCTACCAAATACGTTGTAGCGATGGAGACCGTAACTACGTTGGGGAAACCGGGCGGAAACTGCAGACCCGCTTACATGAGCACAAACTGGCAACCTGGAGACTAGACCCGGACTCACAGCTTGCGACTCACATCGGAGAAACTGGCCACAGTTTTGACTTTCAAGGAGCAACCTTCTTAGGCCAGGTCATCTAAAGGACAGAACTTCTAACACTTAAGGCTTGGTACTCAGATGCCAACTCCGTCAACAGGCATCCAGGCCTTTTCTGCGACCTATACAGTCCTATGTCATTGCATACGTCATAACCAAGACAAAACGGTCACAAGGAGCTCTTCAAATTTTGTACTTGAAGAAAAGGGTATAATTTGGTTTTAAAAAACTTTTCCAATTCCTGAAAAATTGTGAACCCGACCTGTCGTTACATTTGCCTTCAAGGTTTCCGAATTACAATCTGTATACTTTCCGTGTACGCAAAATCATACATTTCTACACGCTTTTAAGAGAAGACCATAGGTGGTTCATAAAATTTAGCAGTGGATTTGAGCCGTATTGTAAACTTGGCCGGCTCTCCATTATCAAAGCGTTTAGTGCGAAATTCGATCAGGATTCTGAAGAGACAGCCGAATTAGTTGGCCTTGTTCTGATCGATTTTTTTCCTTCTTTCGCTGCCTTGGCCGTCTGACCATCGTTTGTGATTGCTGGTGGCCTCCTGTGTCGTGTGCCGTCACCTCAATTGGGGTTAGTTGCGTTTGTGTCCCCTTTTGGGTGAACTGGTCGACGAGTCGTGTTTGCTCGGTATTACTGTCTTGTCCTGGTAATGGTGCATGCAGTGACGTAGGACTTTATAGACCGCAAGAGGTCCTAGATGTCTGTTGACGGAGTTGGCATCTGAGTACCAGGTCTCAAGTGTGAGAATTTTTGTCCTTGAGATACCCTGGCATAAGAAGGTTGCTCCTTGAAAATCAAAACTGCGGCCAGTTTCTCCGACGCGAATCGCAAGCTGTGAGTTTGGGTCTAGTCTCCGAGTTGCCAATTTGTGCTCATGTAAGCGGGTCTACAGTTTCTGTCCGGTTTCCCCAACGTAGTTGCAGTCTCCATTGTTACAACGTATTTGGTAGACGCGGCTCGGAAGGCTGCCAACTGACGGAATAACTCGGTTCTTTTTAGGACTGAGGGTTAGGCCGCACTGGCTCCCTCATAATGTGGCCTTTACGGCAGGCGTAGACGGACCGTTTAACTCTGTTAGTTACTGCGCCGTCGCCCATCCCTGATCGTTTTGTCATCGGAGATGGGGAGGGAGAGAATGTGGTAGATTGTGCAATTATTTACCGTACTGACAACACAGGTAGAAGCTAAAAACCCAGATACGCGTGATTCGCCGATCTTATGCCGCTGCCTGACGCAGCTGCGAGGGCTCCGGGTCATCAGTGGGTCCCCCAGCCTTACCCGCGTGTTTTCTGGTATATGAACTTCAGTTTCATCTTGATTTCTTGCCAATACGGTAAATAATTACATAATTCTATACTACTGGCTGCCTGTTGGCGGTTTGTGAATATTACGCAGTTATTCCGCAGCAGCTGATGAATTTCAGCCTAAATATTCATATGAAATTTCGGGTCGTGCCTGAAAAGGTCTGTCCCGAAAGATTTACTCCAAGTTCGCAAATTAATTTCCTCGGAAATTAAACAAGGAAATGTGGTAGATGTTGCGCAAATTCCCGTCCTGGGCCAATTCTGTGGGAAACTCGGTGGACGCTGTCGTCGTCGTCCGCAAATACAAATGGGAACTTGAATCCGATAGTCCTTTAGAAAAAACAAATTAGCTTCAATTTTCCGCAAAACTGGGGTCCAGGGGACAAGCTCAAACCAAAAAACAACACTAAGGGCTAATTACGGCGAAATTAGCAAAGCTGGCGCAGCTGGTCAACTGCCGACAACGAACGCCATTTTGTTCAGGGGGAGTGTGATCGTGGTTTGCCCGTAATGAACCAGTCGAGCCGACTGAAGATAAGTATAGGACGCAGTAAGGAGTAAGGCAACCTTATCCTCCGCCCTGACTCACGGTGTTCAGTTGGCAACTTTTCACGCCACGACGGATAGCGAAAGAAAACTAGGCGCAGAGCCGAATTCAATATTTTTTCCTTCGTGCCATAGTCAGAGGCAAGTACATGTCAGGCCGATCTGAGATGGCATCGATCGTCGTGGTCGACGTGGTAGCGGAGTCCGCGTCTACGCGTGCAACACACGCGCCGGCCGTTTTAGGGGAGTTGATAAGACTAATAAACAGGCAACGGGCACGTTACGCGAGCAGCACGGCAGACCATCCCTAAAAGACTATTAATGAAGTGCACAGAAAGACGTTAAATAAAAATAAAAAATACTAATGATTCAGCCTGATCACTCGATTTCACTTAAGACGACTATCCAAAATGCCCCTTCTACAGTTAACTGTGGTTAGAATAGTTAGACTCCCAGACCCTATTTGAATGCCAAGAGAAGCAGTCTAAATTTGATTTCCACATATACAAAATGTATTATGCCAACGACGAGATGCGCCAACGATAGTTTAAACGCTTAAAGCAATCGGTGTTTGCCACCCGTCTGTTGCCTAAACACGATCAGTGACCTGTTGCCACTTGAAGACGCGCCAACGACATTACTACTGAAGTCTGCAGAGCACTTAATCAGACCCGGTGGAATATTCCTCCTTAGTGGGACATTAAGGATACAAAGGTATGCAAAAGAAAAGCAAAAGTTCGATTCACCCACCTGTTCTTCTTCGATTGGATTATAGAAGTCTAGGACGCTGTGACCACCAAGATTAACTGTCGTGACGACGGGGTAGTACAAGGAGCCGTCATGGTGTGGCTAAATCAATCCTAGTAAGATCAGAAAACTGAAGACGACGATATACCATTATGCCCTGGCCAGGTTTGTATTCATTGATGAGAACGTGATTGGCTCGATAGGGTCCAAAGACGCCCAAGTCAGATACCCGGTCCATTAATGAGTGCAGCCACTAGGGAAGGGGGTGAAGTGAGGGTAATAAAGTGGTTTCTGGCAACGGGAGAAGTACCTCGGGAATTTCCTCGGCAATCATGCCTTTTACGTGCGGCGTTCCACCCCAAATCTGCAGTCGTCTATTGCCAAGGCATTGCCAACGACGTTCAGGAACAGAGTAGATGTTGCGTAGGAGGTCAGCTTCCGTGTCAGCATCAATAAAGTCCGGCATATAAATGAAGGTTGTCGGAGCACTTGGGACAATGTACGATCTGACAGAGTCTGGCCATGGGATGTCATCACCCGCGCCTATAGGTTATAGGTAGCGAAGAAAAGAAAATAACTTTCTACAAGAGCCACAGGAGGGGCGGTAGCTTGTATGAAGGAGAACAGTACGGCAACGGCAAGAGCAGTCAGTGACCGAATGTGGGAAATGTGCGTTTAAAAGGACAGCAATACCAGTCACTTCAACGTAGTGAGGTGTGGCGGTGAATTACCCGTAGCTCCTGCATCCGAAAGTTGATTTTGAGGTTCAAGGGCTGTGACAACCCAATCTGCATCCAGCAAAATCGCTCGGCCAAATTTCCAAACAGTCAACCGTCGACTGCTACGGTTATTTACTTACTGACTCATACTTGGTACGGCTGCGATCGTGACTAATCTAGCCAGCCTCGATGATGTCCCGAACTGTACCTCTGCACGCGTGACGATCCGCGGCAGCAGATCTGGACAGTTCAAACCATTTCCTTCACCAACGACGTAGACTGAATACCGAAGGTCCAAGAACCACCTCCATGTCTTGACGAACTGTGTCGAGCCAGGCTTTGAACTGATCCCCTCTTCGACGCCTCCAATGGGCCAACGGTGCCGGATCGAGGGCAGTAACACTGAGCTCCTGACGTGGACGACGAAGAACATGCCTGAACCACCTCAGTCGTCTTTCTTGGATGGCCTGGGTCATCCTTGCGATGTTGTCGCAGCGAGCGCGGACGGTCTCATTTGAGACGAAGTCGGTGAACTTCACTCGATTGATTGTCCTCAAGCAATGATGGTCAAATACCTCCAGTTTTCGCTCGTCCTCCACGCACAAAGCCCAGCATTCACAACCATTGAGACGGAAAGACCGGACAGATGCACGGTACACGCGAATTTTAGTGGCGATGGAGATGTCGTGTCGAATCCATAGGCCTTTCCGAAGGCTTGAGAAAACCCAGCGGGCAGCATCGATTCGGAAGACAATGTCGTCCTTACTCTGTCCATTAGGCAGTAGCCTCGCCCCGAGGTATTTAAAACTGTTTACTTCTTCAAGTTGACAGCCATCAATCTCGAGAGGTGCCTTCTCCTAGTCAGGGATGCAGCTTGAAAACACTTTGTTCTTCCCGATGTTTTTGGATAAACCGACCGATTTAGCAACCTCGTTCACCCGTGACACCATAGACTGCAGATCACCAAAAACTTGAAGCAAGTAAGGCGATATCATCGGCATAGTCGAGATCAGTCGGTCGGTGTCCGGGTGCAAACTCAAAGCCGTCACTCTCGCGTAGGGCCCTCCCGAGGATCCAGTCAATGGCATAGTTGAACAGAATGGGTGACAGGATACAACCCTGTCGAACGCCAGACCGAATACCGAACGGTTGGGAAAGATTGTTGCGGACCAGGACTCTCGCAGTAGCGGAGCGATAATAGGCCTTGACCATGGCGATGATTTTTGCCGGTACATCATCTAGCGTCATTATCCGATACAGGGACTCACGGGGAACGGAATCGAACGCGGCGGCAAAGTCAATGAAGCAGACGGCCGTCGGTTGCTGGTAGCTGTGGCGGAATCCGAGAATACGCCTCAGTGTGGATACCTAGTCCGAACATCCATGTCCGGCACGAAATCCGGCTTGGTTCGGCCAAGTCCTTGAGTCACGCACTGACCGGAAAAAAGCATTAGGCTGAAATAACATCCTTCATAGAACAGGCTCCGAACATTGGGGAGACTGTCTCCTCAGTCTCCCTTGTCTTTGTCGGTAATGCCATTCTGCCTAAAATGCACTCAATCTGACTGGCCGTATGACCGTCGTCTGAATAACAGGTCACCAGATGTTGTTGCGATGCTGGCGGCACGCGTTGGCGAAAAACAGGCGGTTCTGATCAGCAATCTTTCGCCATTCTTACATCGAGAACCAAGTCCAAAGCGGCCAATAAGATGACTCTTTGTAGGGTCGACAGGCCCAGTTCGGCCATTCCAGTCCCGGTAACAATCATCAGATCGCGACCAGGGAGTCTTTCAACTAACGGTTCCAACTGCGAGTATGACGCCTCTTTATCGCGCTGTTCGGTAGCTGAAGTTGGTGTGCACACAGAAACGATAGAAATGTTCGTGAATTGACCCTTCAGTCGCACGTAGGCCATCCGGTCATTGACTGGTTTCCAGGCAAGTAAAGCATGGTTCGCTTGTTGAGTGGGGGATCGCCTCACTGAATCTACCATGAGAGTCGCGTGGGCCGTTGTAGTACAGGCTTAAGTGTGAGTCGATTCCCGGGATCGTAATTTCCCGAGAGCCTGAGTCAGGAGATCGGACCTCAGACAGGCAGCAGACAACCCCATTGTATTGATAGAGGCTGTGGACGGTCAATCTTTGGGTAACTGGGTCCAGGAAATTTCGCACATTCCAGTATCCAATACCAAGAGTTTGTTCCTGATTGAGTATTCCAGCTCGCATATTATTCGCCCGCACCACTGGACCAGGGTTGCGGAGCGCGTCCATTCCTGCGGACGTCGCAGCATGGGACGTAATACTGTGACCGGACATATTTCATGAGGTTTGTTGGGATTTTAGATGAAGGCGGGTCCCCAACATCTGGTCGGATTATTTGTTCGAAGTTGTTTCCTCATCGGTTTACAAAAGGTCGCAAGAAAGTATTTGCGCGATCACGCATCCTGGAGTTGTTTAGAATGGATGAGCGATGTCTGGGGTGCCTTTCGTTGAACAGTTTACCAAACCAGGCCAGTAAGCCAATACGGGACAAAACGGACTTTAGGAAGATCAAGCATGGCCACCGAACATGGACTTCGGCAGTAAACTGGTAGACTGGAAATTGTGTGCGCCAAAGATATCAACCTTTCCTTTATGCCTCTACGGTCGAAACTTGACTGTATAGAACGAGTATTTAACGCTATTTTTGATGACAAAATAGCACCGTATTTAAATTTCGAAGGAAAGGAAACGAAAGCCCTTGTGAATCGAAATTGCCCTGATGGCATTTATTCGCCTTGGGCTAGACATTTGCTAGCCCATTTGATTTGAGGATTAGTGCAGGGCTGGTAACCTAACTGGCTGGCGGTGCTTGATCTGTGCGAGGAAAGGAGCTTTCATATCAAACCCCCTCTTCGATGCTCACTCGAGTGCATTTTGCACGTCACGCCTGCGGGGTCTCCTTGCGCGTACGCACGCACTTTGCCTGGAATTTTAGGCGTCCGTCTGGCGACTTAAATCGCCTCGAACGACAACGCCCTCAACTTGCCCGAGGTGCGTCAACTTACTGTCCGGTGTGGGCGGTGTCTGTTAAGATCGATGAAAAAATCCAGTTAATCGTAACACTAGCCCGCGACCGGGTTAGTCCTGGGCAAGTAGAATGCTATCAGAGCATGCAAGTGTAACATATCACAGACTGAACAAGTTGTTCGAGTGAAGTGTGGGGCACAGAGGCGGGACCAAGGATGGGTATGACGCGATGGAGTGTCAGTGAAGACGCCGGTGTCCCCTTACATTCTCAGTCGCTGACCCACGTCACTGCGGTTATCGTCGGTTTTGTTCGGTTTATATTCTCTCTTACTAAATGTCAGCATCCCCACGTCCTTCCCCCACAGCTGCCTCCAGCGCTGCACTCCCCACCGATGGTCTAACTGACACAACAAAACACTCCCCACTCCAGAGGAGACCGTATTGGATGTACAACCCTTCCCTGTATTACCTTGTATCTTTATTACTCGTATACACAATTAACGTCTTCTTATGTTTACACTTCTTTTTATGGTCTCGGCATGTGTGTTCAACGTGTAACTCACCAAACCTGCTCAGTATTCTTACGGACGAAGAATTGACAGCAGGTGCCTAATATCGGCGTGTGGGCCAACCTCTACGTCGTCGGCCGCTATACCCAAGGTTATAACAGGTGTGTAGTCGACTGACTCCACAAAGTCATCCAACGCGACAAAATCGACCGACTTCATGGGACGTACAGCTAGGCAGCTTGACGGGTATAGAAAACAACATGTGATTTTTGAAGCTGCTGGTTGACTACATGTTCACTTTGCTCCAACGTTGCGTTTCCGCTTACCTCAAGAACCAGGGTGGTCGTGCCTATCCTCGTCCTCCCCGACTCCCGGTACAGACATGGACGATCTGACATGATTTTGTATCTTAAGTTTCCAGTAAAATTACGAAAATCAACAAAAGTTAAATGTTAGGGTTATTTTAACGACAGGGGACTTGGTGAATGGTAAACATTGGGTTTTTAAAAAACTGGGTTATGGAAGGCTGCGAAAATCGTCACATTTGAAATCTGACGGTCTAACTAGACCAGCTGATCTTATACAATTGCAGTTGGAAGTAGTCATGATCATCGTGCACAAGGAAAAATAGAATCCGCAAACAAGCAATGATGAGCCTGCTGACTACCTCAATCATTCAGTAAAGAGAATCAATCATAAGAATGCAAAAAAGCTAAATTACACACCCATTGAGAAAGATCAGGTACCGACGATGTCCCGTAAGCGGTCGGCTCACCACTCGTTGCAAATATACAACCACAACACCTAAAAACAAACAGAGTAATAGGATAAAAAAACAAACTCTACACTAAGTAGAACGAGAAAAAGGACATTGAAACCAAGCAGTTAAATCTCACTCAGTCGTACTTCATAAAGAGAGATTTATAAAAATATTCATTACAGAACCATTTGGTAATTTTCTAGTTACAAGAGCGTTAGTAAATTAACTAGACGCCGGTTCATCTTTATTAATTTATAGATTTGGAGATTTTATGAAATATTAAGCTCAGTAGCGTCATACAAATGACGTAAACGCATATTTTAAACGCGCAAATGAGCCTTAAGATGGTTTTTACCAAAAACGGTCGTCTGAAATAACTGTGTTTGCAGTCTACTAGTTCTGATTACGAAGTGTGGATCACCTCGTGAGGTAGTGTTTGGTAAAAATTGCGAAACCCCGAACTCCCTATCTGTTGAAGTTACCTTATATATATAAGGATCGGCAAAGAAAACATCGAACGACGGACTGGTACGACAACCTTGAAAACCGATGCATACAACGCGATCATTTTCAAAGAACATCATCCTTTTCATTATACTGACTTGCAATACATAAAATCCCAGATCGACATATATGTGCATCTGCATATTTAACAACAAATACGCCCTATGTGGAAAGTGGGGAAATGAATTAACGAAGTTTCGATGCTGCTTTGAACCACGTCGTCCTCAGACAATGAGCTAATGTGTCCAAATACTGGTTTGTGAGTAGCACGCTGGTCATTGTATGTACAACTTTGCTACAGACGAAACAGTAAGCTGTCAGCTATATTAAAACGTCAGTAATTATGTGTAGTGATTTAAAGAGGGTAGGAAATTTCGATTTTATCTTATATTTTGTAGTTGAAGGGTCGCAGACAGAGCCCTTGATGACCCTATTCATGCATATTTGTTTCGTGATTTCCCACTCAAAATAAAGTGACAAGCATGTTAACTGTTGTCGACTCACAATACAACATCAATAAAAAACAATCGCAACCGTATAGTGTGACTCCTGACAAGAAGATTGTGGATGACAAAATGTTTCAAAAAGCTGGTTGTTAATGATCAGGTTGCAAAAGACTATCCCTGTCAAAAAATATGCGAGCAAGTTTTCTTTTAAGCGTCTAAATTGTGGTCGCCGTCACAGTCTCACTTCGTAGCGAGTTCAATGGCTGGAAAATCCGTTGGCTGAAGGAGTTCTTCCTTCGATGAAGGCGCGTGGGTTCACTCTTGAATTTGTAGGGATGAACGGTTAGTCGATATTTAGTGGCAAATTCAGAGACGTCTTACGGTCCCAACGAGCAACCATAACAACTGACAATCTGGAATGGCCAGAGTAAGCTGCAGCTTCGGTTAAGTAAAGTTTGTTTGACAAGGATGATAAGCAAGGCCTTTTGAAACCCCTGATGATTAGATGCCAGTCCGTTAGATACAACTGTACACGAATAATGGAAACTGTCGTTATTATAATAGTACCTGTATTATTTAAGTTGCATTGTTTTTAAGCCCACAATGTCTGTGGTTCATGAGGTATTCAGTTCCGGTTCAGACCGTCGAAAGAGAACAAGGGACACAAATAATTATTCAATCGTTTCTTTAGGAGCTGCAGGGATCCCGCCCCCACGACTGATTGAGTGAGATCGTTCCATTTCTCCACTAACCTACGTGTAAAAAATCCAGACCGAAGGTTCATCCTGGACAGTATGGTGTGTAGCTTCATTAAGTGGCCACGAAAACAGGGCTAGAGATGCCACTGAAACATGCCCTCAAATTTTAGTCCATGGTCAAGACCATGTATCATCTTGTTAACCGCATAAGATCACCTCTTTGCTGCCTGTAACACAGACGGAATACACAAAGTCCGTTCAGTCGTTCTGTTTAAGATTGGTTTTTAAATGCCTTACCAGCTTTGTTGCGCGGCACTGTACTTTTCGAGGCATGTTTAGGCCTCTGTTAGCCATGGCCGCCATGCTTGTATCAAGTATTCTAGATGAGGCCTAACAAATGTGTCGTCAATTCTCCAAAAAAGTGTTTTTGTCAAAGTTACAAACGCTTTTTTGGTCGCATGGAGTACTCCCATAGCGTTTTTGCAGCCCTGCTATACTAAGTGTTGGTTTCGTGTCGCTCTGTATCCAAACACCGAGATTCTTCTGCGAAGATTTTCCGGGAAAAATGTTTTCAGGTGATTTGCCCACGTGCTATCATCTGAATGGCAATTGGTTGGGCGCAGACGAAGGACAACACATTTCTGTACATTGAAACCCAGAGACCATTTCTCGGACAACGTTTGCAGTCGGTGCACATCATTTCGAAGGACTCCCATGCCATTCGAACCCTTGATGACCTGTCAGAGCTTATCGTCATCGGCAAACATTATTTTGCCTCAGTCGAGTTCTTGAAGGCTGTCATAAACATAAAGGATGAAAAGAAAGGGCTCGGGAACCGAGCCTTGAGGCACACCACTTGTCACATTTACAAAGTATGGCATATCATCTCCGATACAGACACGCCGTTTTCGACCAACCAGAAACGCCCTTATCCAGTTTAGAAGATCTCCCCGGACACCGAGGACGATAAATTTTTGAAAAAGGACGATGATGCAGGACAGTGTCGAAGGTTTTGCGGAGATCGAGGACATGACATTGGCCTTAGAATCATTTTCTAAGGCCTTGGACAAGACCTGCAGACAAGTTTTGGTATTTCAGAGGCAGAAACGTGCTCTCCGGAAGTCGTGCTGAAAATTCTGTAAGATGTTATGTTCTTTGCAAAATTACTGCAAAGTACTCCTTACTAGAACTTTTATCGTTATACATGAGAGGCAAGTTAAGCTAATAGGTCTGAAAATGCTTGCTGTCGTCCTGCTACCTCCCCAATATAAGGGAACGAGGTTGGCTGTCTCCCTCTGCGACGGCAGCCTTCTTGTTCTCAAAGGGAGTTGAAAGAGGCTTTGCCAGCTCCATTAGTAGTTACTTAAGTATAAACTTAGCTGCCTATGAGATAAAAACAATAAGCCAAGCAGATCCCACCTCTGCTGTACGATAACTGATTTAGACCATCGACCAGCCCCGCGTCGCACCTGTTCGATCAGATCAGTATACTTCTTCATCCACTGTATAGCTGCCGACATTCCATATTCCATATGGAACTACACAAAGACACCGAAAGGTCGTCTGAAGGGTTCGGGAGGAAAAATCTCTAATGGGCATCTTATCCAGTGCAAAGTACTAATTACCTGCTGGACCATCTTCTTACTGTGTTTTGACGGCATTAGATTTGTGGTCGTCCATATACCCAGATCTCTGTGTCAGTATACAATTTCTAATGTCGTCCCGTTAATGAAGTACTGATGTTTGGAGAGGCATTCCGGTCTGAGTTTAGGCGTAAAACAACGCGTTTGGGCACAGTAAACTTTAAGAACCACCTGTTTAGCCAGACACTCAGTTTGTCGGTATTCAGTTGCAAGATCTTTCCGTCTTCAATGGAATTAACTTCACTCCACATTTTATGTCATCCGCGCACATGAGAGTCTCGCCATCTATTTCACGGGTGCATTGGTTTAGATAAATCAATAATGGTGGTAGACATAGAAGAGAACCCCGTGGGACCTCACTTTCACTTTTGCCCATTACGACGTAGAATTACTCGCAAAGACTCGCTGTACAATGGAGGACATAAATCTCCTGGTGCATTTAAATATTCTTCTTCGAACTTTCGCATTCCATATCCTCTGTGAAAAAAGCCTATGTGAGACGTTACCAAAGGCATTCTTGAAGTCAAAAATATGACATCTACTAGATAACCCCTATCTGGGCCCTTTGTTTCTTTCTCATGTGAGTGAAGAACACGTGTGAGACAAGAGCGTCCTTGACGAAATCCATGCCGAACATTACCAACATTTTTTCTCCAGATACCCCACTAAATGTCATTTGCTAATGCGCCCCAATATTTTACACGCGATGCAATTCAGACTGACCAGTCGATGATTTTCGCAGTCAGTTCCGAGCCTCCTTTGTGGATCGGGGTGATGACTTTTGAAATGTGATAGGCAGTGGTTCGCACAGTTCGCAATCAAGCTCTCGAATTGTTAGTGCAGGAATCCTACACGGACTAGGCGATTTGGGATGACTTGACCCTAGCTCTGGTCGATGAAGAGCGTAGATCCCCCACTGAGGATGAGGGAGAGCTTGATGAGTAGGAGGAGGTGGAGGAGGAGGGAGAGGAGGAGGAGACGATGCTGGCGGATGGGTGGAGGCTGAAATAAAGCATTAGGTTCTCCGCGAAAGCGGATTGAAAGAAATTAGAAAGGGGTGATGCTTAAACCTAGTAGTCGGTCTCCAGTTATTCGTCTTCAGACCTATGGACAGGGATCCGTTCTTGAGTTCTTTTAGTGCTCCGTGCATTCTAATATAGGATTTTTGTGTGTTTAAACGAATTTTCCAGTATTTCCAGTTCATACTTCCTTCGCAGTTGCGAAGCCCCACTTTCGCAAATCTTGCATTACTACTCATATTTTCGTATGTGCTCTTTGGAGTCGGTTAGTATGTAACGCCTTCAAAAGCGATTGCTTTTTTTGAAAGAGACCTGTAAGTTCGATTTATTCGATTTGGGCGGCTTCTACTTATGTTTCTTTGGAGAGGAAAACCGAGGTAAACAATCTCTCTCAGTAAGGAGCAGAAAGTCTTTCAA
>CACRXP010000045.1:1290523-1324425 GCA_902702965.1 Spirometra erinaceieuropaei | reverse complement strand
TCCCACATATCAGACAAAATTAGTTTGGAAAACAGTAAGTACTCGAAGTGTAGATTGATGTGGTCGCTTGACCCTAATGATGGTCTGTCGTGCAGGTCTAGCCCATTTTCCTTCTCTCGGGTAAAAAAAAGATCAAGGCAGTTTGACTGTTGTCCTTCCCTAGCCCGCGTTCCAAGGGTAACGTTCTGGCGGAGAAGTTTACCCGTTGCCCATTGCAGTAGCCTGCGACTAATGTTGTCTGGTAGCTCTTGCACAGTCCACGAATACCAGTCAGTACCAGGAACGTAAAAGTCCCCATGAAATGGGTATCATTGCCTTCACTGGTTTTGCGCAGTTTGTTTATGAGAGTGAGATCGTGGTCAGAAGTCTGGTTAGGCGAAAGTTACACCACCGAAAGCGTTAGTGGTCAAACATGCTTAGCAGATATTGTGGTGCGTAACAGTTTTTCACCCCTACAGGACTACGTACCTAAGTTATAGCGGTCAGCTTGCAAGTGATATGAACCATTACTACTACTGATCTTCGGCTTGGTCTATCTCTCCTGAAGTGTTGATATCCTGCAAGTGATATTTCTGGATCTGCACTATTGGAAGATAGTCATGTTTCTGCGAAAATCCATAATGTCTAACTTAATTTCATCACCTGATTCTCCTAGTTCATCAAATTTATTGAATAGGCTTTGTCGAACTGCGGGAATGGCCTTCAATGGTCATTTCATTGGAGTGGCCCAGGCTTTACTGTGACAGGTTTTGACCGCAGGAAAGGCTCCTTGGTCTGGACTATTTGCCAATTTTCAATTTTAAGCACTTTCTTTTCCCGGCCAAATATTTCTCTCCACTCTTTTCTCAGTACTCTCATTTTCGGTCTTTCCATCGGTTTATAGTCCGGCTGGAAAAAAACACTTCTTTTTCCGAGATGCGTAAGGTCATTATTTTTTCTTACAGAAGCGCTATATGGGTTTCGTTTTCTAAAATAACTTTTTGGGTGTTGGAAATGCTCTATTGTCACAACATGGGTCTGCTTTATCTAAGTGGAAAGCGTTTCTTGGCGATGAAAATTTTCGCATCCCTGAAGACTGCAATGGCGTATTCATAATGAAGATTTAGGTCGTGCATCGTCCGCTCCTTCGGGATGAAGGATGGGAATTCGGAGACACCCCATATAACGATATTTTGCTTACAATTTATGGACGAGTCCTTTATTGTCCCACCGCGCCAGGACGATATATCGCCTTTTTGACGCTTCCGACGGATGATGGCACACCAATATTAGGCTGGTTTCCGTCCGAATTTAGAGCTATAGGACCTAAATCTTTGTATGACTTTTTGGTTTCGGTCTGGGGACTTTCGCACACATTGCCCTGCAGCAATGTGCTGTACGCAGAGTTATTATGTTCTCTTCCATAAATAACTGTTTAAGGCACTTTCCAATTCAGTCGACCTTGTGAGGAGATAGAGTGACAGCATCCCCTTCCAGAAATAACGGCGATCCAATACTATGTTTTCTAACAGGTCTTTTAATGTTCACTCTGGTTTTCGCGCCTCTAGCGTTGGAATATTTGGTAGGTTTAGTTACAGTAGCGAGTAATGAAACTTGATCTATTATTTGCATTAGAGTCGACTACGCCATTATTCTACAGAAGTGATCTGACTAACATTTCCCCTGGAGACAAAACTCGCTTGGCCTACATGAGGTTATATTAAAGGAGAGAAAGGCGAGCGCCTTTGATCTTCCGTTTAGTCATGAATTGACGGATAAAAAGCACGATACACAAAGAACATTGAACAATTTATTATTTGAACAATTCCGTCCCACAAGCGAGTAACTGCCCACAATCGTGAACCGAAAATGTTAACTTGTACTTAATTACTACAAGTAGTATGACAATATGCGTTTTGGCGATGATCCGTTGAGGCACGCGGACGTGAACGTGACTGTTAAGCGAGAAGCATAACGCGCGACGATTTTTGCCTCAAATGGATCAATACCCGAAGAGAGACCAACATCAGCGGTCACGATGCAACCACTCTGCTTACGAAGAAACACTTGAACCTATAAAGAAGCAAATAATTTTTGTTAAAGACCCTTCGGGGTCCCATCAAAGCAGGTAAAAATAAATTAACACACGAATTTTAGACGAGGTAGGCAGAGTTTGTACAAAATGCAATTCACTGTTTCTGAATTTGTAGTCCGTTTAGAAGAATGATGAGCAAGCGGTGAAAAAAACTCCACTGAAAAATTTAAATGTGATTGGATAAGTTTCACAGGAAAAAAGCCCTCGCTAATAATAACAGAAAAATGCGGGCAGGACTGGCCTGCATGTGGCGGTATATAACGGATTATAATCTGACATCGTCAGGGCAGAAATAAATGTCAGCATTGAGGGGTACGTATGCGGGTCAGACAGGACTGGTCAGCATGTGGTATTGCATGCGGGATTCAGAACTGACATCGTCAGGGCAGAGTAAATACGCCGAATGGACTATTCGCGTCAAAGTTGCGAGTCGAGAGAAACCCAGACGCGATCGGCCACAGTCCGTTTTGAGTCCAGCCGAGGAGTGAGGTAGAGAGGTACGACCAAACTACTAGTAGACGGCGAATACTGAGGCTTCTGCCATGAGCGTCGACAGACCACATGAGGTCGAAATGAGGGAGATAACGTCAAGAACCTCGAAATCGTCACTATGGAGGAGGAGCGATAGCAGTGGATTCAAAAACCAATTCAAAACAGGTGTTTCTAGTGATATAATTGAGGGTTGCCAATTGATCTACCACTAAATCCCAGAAGGACCGTTCTTGAAGTCAAGAAGCCCAGTGTTCCGGAATGAGACCATTAACTGTGCCGTTACACTTTCCGGTGTAAGGTGTTTGCGTAATTTGAACTTGAAACCTAGCTTCTCCCGTACGTATTTCTGAAGACTCCCGTGCAAATTTGGTCTGATAACCTTATTGGAAACACCACTGGGGACAAGATGGCAGCCCAGGGCATTCATAATGCGGGAGATTACTGATAGAAAAGACTGTTTGGGTCTTGCAGAGACACAGACTTTAACCTATTCTTTTCACTCGCCTCTGAATGTTCTCTGAGGCAGTAACTACACTGGTCACTAATTCCACCCAACAATTGTGGACTTGAAAACAGGAAGTGGATTGGATATATGATTTAAAACGTATAGCAGAAGTTATCAAGTGCAGGGACCGACAAGCAATTTCCCGGGATCGAGAATACAGAAAACGCAAAAACAGTGCACACACACGTGTAAAGTCGTCTCGTAAACATCCAGAGACGCGACGCTGCTAAGAAATGGGAATCCGTGGCGCGTCCAGTATGAAAACCGTGGCAGAAGGGACTTCAAAGGTAGGGCTGTGGGAAAACAATGAAGAACATGCGAAAACTAGTGAATAAACACAGGTATTAGAGGCAAGTAAGCTAGTTTGTTATAGTGGATATTAATATTAGCGTAAGCAAAGCGCAGCACAAAAATTTACCGCAGGTAACCAGTGAAACAAATTCCACGGAGAAAAAGGGTGATAGGCTTGTCAGGGTAATCGAAACTAAACTGCCCGAAAATGCTACCAGTGAGACGTGAGTCGGAGATGGTAGTTGTAGGGAGGAGCTTTCGAATAACTCCCTTAACCTAAACTCTAGGCGCTAAGGTTACGTATTAACTTGAACCCTTACCATATCACTAACCCTTAATTATAACCCTAAATCCTAAGCCTTAACCTTTACACCTGGCCCAAAACCTTCACACTAAACCCCAATCCTAACAACTAATACTCCGCTCTTAATCCTAACCATAAAACCCGTATACTGGCGTTATTTAGGCGACAAATCACAGGAGTACGCGAAGCACCCTAAGTTGAAAATGTGTGCAAGTGTTACATCACCTATTGAAGCCAATAATGACACTAGTGTGGTGAACGTTGACCACCTGTTGAAATCAGTGATAGTACGAAAATAATTTGATGACTGAGCAAAACCGTGTTTCGAGCCCCACCGTCTTTTCAACGAAATGGATGAAACGAAGCAGGCTGTGGTCGATTCGCAGACAGACTTTACAGCTCCTAATCAAGCATTGTTAAAAGAGCGGATAGCTGAAGCAGAATTCATGTTGGACGGAGTCCAGCTTATTTGAGTGAATCAAGATAGATATAGAGGTGGGGAAGCCACAATGTTGTTACGGGGGGGGGATACTACCTACGTCACAGATAGGTCCTCTTCAATAACGAACACCGGTTGCAAAATTCATAGTTCTAACTCGAGAGTGCCGAACGAACCAGGCCTCCATATTGCCTTGGTGCACAGGCTCACAGGACAGCGGAAGGAAACGGGACAATGTAATCATCACCGATATAATGCAGATATGCCGTAAAAATACCTAATTCTACCCGGATATTTCAACTCTCCTGACATTGATTGGGATTTGTTGAACAACGCGGAGTCGGAAGACTCGTTCGTATAGAAATTACTTCAATTATTGACGGATTCCATACTCGACAGATGACAATGGACGCGCGATTCCGAACTGAACAGCAGTCAAGTTATTTAGGTCTCATCATTACCAGCGATGATATAGCGCCCTCAAATTGAATTATAACATGCCACTCAATCAAAATTATCATTGCATTCTTGTTTCGGAGTGCAGACTTATTTCTGTACATGAAATTAGAACAGTGATGAGGGGCAAAGTAAGGAATGGAATAATTCCAAATTAAAACAACAATTAAATGAAATAAGCTGGAAGCGAGCAAATGTGTCTAGCGTTAGCGCTGATTGGGTCTACTTTATGAACTTGATTCGGTACTTGGTAGATGAATGCTGTCCGCTTAAATGCGACCATGCGTCTCGCGATCTGAATGGGTGATATCGGAAGTAAAAAGCATTTAGAGGAAGAAAAGAAATCTGTGTAGAAGATATGTCATATTGAAAAAGTCCGACTGTTTCTTTGACTTTAAGAAACGGCGTGATAGATGTCCAAGTCTCCTGAGGAGAGAACGAACAACGTTTGTATCACAAAGAGTCCAGGGAATGACAAGAAATCCGAAAAAGTTGTCCGGATGCACGAATAAGGTGAAATTCAATTGGATTCCTCTTCCTTGCCCGAAGGATTATCAGGGACACAAGTTAACAGATGAATCAAATAAAATAAAGCGCACGCAAAAAGTTGACGTAAAGATGCTTTGGACAAACACAGGTATCAGGTAAGGGACGACAGGCGTTATTGATGTACCCATTCACGACGAGCGCAACCTATGTGAGTGTGGTGTCACGCCTAGATGCAGGCTAACACCATGCCAACCACCTGTGCGGAGCCTACTTTCGATCTCCTCGACTTCGTCATGACACGAGTCTCAGGTGCCCATATCTGCATCCAGCCTGCTGTGGATCACACGATGCGCATCGTCGGAATCGGTGATGGACCGTTGGTGGGGAGTTCCAAAAAGAAACACTGACACACTTCTGTCCCAAATTTTACATGATACAATGAAATGGGATCAGCGCCCATATTTCAAGGATTTTGTGGACATCACGCGTTTTTTTAGTGCACATGGTCACCCTCTGCGGCGTCCGGCACTTAAATTGCAAAAGGTATGCTTAAATGTTCACGCGTCTATTTTTTCCAAAAAACTAAAATGTATTGGAATTCCTTTTCTGCCGTAAACGAAATACCGGATGTCGTCTACCGGCTGTGTGGTGTTCAGGTTGTCCACGATTTTTTCTTAATTTAATATTACATCAATAATTTTCCATTCTGTTTAAATTTCCGAAGGAAGCTTTCGTGATTTTTTTGCTTTGAGCACATGGTGACCTGCTATGGTAGCTTTATCATTAGACTTAACCATGGAAGTTCGTGGTACAGACGTTCACAATTATTTTCTTTGTGTATTCGTATCTGACCATATGAGATTTTGACACGGAAACAGCGGACAGCTGACAAATTTGTGCATCGAACCGATGTGATGACCACAAAATGTGGCCACTTATATCATTCAGTAGCTTGCTGAAAGGCGTACGTCTTTTTCTGTGCCCACTTGTGCTACATTTGACCGGACCGGTCTGGCATTTGTTTCTGGTCTGCAGATCGGAAGTGGAAATTTTTGCCATTTCCTAAAAAACCTGTCATGGTATTTGAACAACGGGTATGCTGCCAGCAGCGCATACTGTTTTCCATCTTGCTTAGTACTAAGCAAGATTTGTCATAAGATCTTCGGACACATACCGAACTAAATGGCTTGGGCCATGGGTTAAAATTCTTAATTCCTCTGATTCAGATAGATCTATTACGTGCACACTACTGAAGGCTTGTCTGTCGCCCACACCCATGGGATGTGCTTGACAATTTAATGTTGTAATTTTTAACAGCTTTACAAAGCCTAGATCCCTAGCACAGAATGGTAGTTATAAATACCGTCTAAACAAAGTTTGGGGGGAGGGGGTATCATCTCCGTCAAAATTGGCAGGTTGTACTGGTTGGAAGTGGCCCATATTCCTGCAAACTCTCCAACTCAACAATCAGTCAGCAGTATACTGGTGACTTCTATAGAAGGCCACGTCGGTGATTCGGCTAAGTTACAGTTTCACGGTGCAGGCATTTAACGTAGAGAACGCCTAACACCTCTGCTACCCTATCCGTCGTGGTAGCGGCGTGGTTTTATCTCTATCTTATCATATGGCCTGCGATCTTCTACGTTTAGAAGTTGGTGCTTCGCAAAGAAGGAAAAATGATATTACTGCCAAAATGTATACTTGTTATGTCAACTCCGATGGAAGGGATATGATAGATTTAGCTCCGCCTTCATAACTTATGCCCTTCACGCATGAGCTGCTGCAGCGTTGTTCCCATGGAAAATGTTGCAGAGGTTCCTACTCTCTTACACATGTTCAACTTGCCTGCCGGATTTAAAAGATGTAGGCTGGACGCGGATGCATCTTTCAAATATTGTCATTGTAATGATCTTGGAATTTGCGAACAACGGTTTAGAGTTCGGCCGGAGCATACTTCCTTCCTTTTCCGTGCTCTTTCCTGATATATACTATTTTGAAGCGCCAGCTATCCGCCTGATCTTATGTAGAGTCATTTCTCCAAAATCGATGTCCTAAGTTAGTTGTCCGGATTCTGTCTTAGCATATGTTGATCAAGCAGACCGACTGCCCAATTACAGAGTTAATTTCGTCCTTTATTGAACCCTTGATAAAGATTTGTTAGGTAATGGTTGGTATTGGACTTTCATGAGAAAGCCCACCAACCGACCTTAAATACGCCGACGTTTCAATTGTTAGCGTAGTGCTTCGACTCCCATTTATGTTATCTTACGACCGGGTTTAGTCAGAAAAATCTGGCGCCTATTGTACGAGTTGATAACTGCTGTCCCAGATACAACTATCCCTTCTCAAAGGAAGTTTCAATGGAGCCACCAGCTCCTAGCCTGTATCGATACTTTCTAACACGATCCCAGAGTTGTTCTTGTCCCGTCTGTCGTCGCTCACTCGGATCGTGAGGGCAGCCGCGCATGATGCGACACTTGAGGCCAATAGAACTCGATCCCACCGACGGAAATGTTCGCGCATTTATCTTTAACTTCCAAGAACACCTGGTTTAAATTCACTGCTGCAGTTTTCTTAGCCCTTTTTGTGCAAAGACGAAATGCTGTTTGATGTGCAAACAACTTGGTTTTCATACGTCGCGCTCGATTTACTAGTTTGTTCCATGCGAAGTACCGTATTCTAACAAATATAACAGTGCGTACCTGCCCTGTACGTAGTAAATAAATAAATAATAAATAATTTTTTTATTAAGGACCCTTGGGGGTCTCATAATATCTAGGTGTTACCGCTCGGAAGGAGAGTGAAGTACGTCCAGCGTTTAGTACCCTCCATCTATCAAGCCAACGCGCTTTGCCCGTCCTCCTGTGTTAACTGGGTTCCCTCTTAGAAAGATAGTGGGACTCTCATGGCTCCCTCCTACAGTAACCTCTGTGGCAACTCTCCTCGATGGGAGTTTTGAGTCCTACTTGGCAATCTGAGGCCGGGTGGCGTGTGTCACGCGTAGGTGTGCGTTCAACGTCATTAACTATTTCTCTCACACCTACATTCAGCCGCTTTGACACTGTTTTATCATGTGGGCATTATTAAGGAAAAGGTGCCCAGGTCCTCTTTAATGTAAACCAAATCACGTCCAGTCACAACTCTGCCTCCTTTGAGACGGTGGTGGTCCGTGTCATTTGCCAATGGTTTACGGGTTGGCGTAATGACTAAGACTTTCTTTTCTGTTGAAGTAATTATCTTGATTTTCCATCCACAGAATTGCTGAATAATTTTTTCTGGAGCACTCCTGATGCAAAAATCGCTCCCAAAAGAAAAGGTTGTCCAAGTTTACGAAAAATTCTTTCTTGTAAGATTTCCTTTTTGGTGAATGTATATAAACCTTTTTTAGGGTCAAGACATTACACAGGGAAGAGCGGATTTTTGGGGTGAATTTTTCCTGCTCAAAGTTAGCCTAATTAAGCCTACGAAACCTAATCTACCGTCTAGGTAAACATCAAGGTATTATGTGCCTTCTTCGAGCGCCTTTCTCAAGACCAACTGACCAACTTGAAAGTGAGTTTTCTTGCGAAACTTGCATTCGTCTATCGTGCCTGTTTGCAGACCGGCAGTACCATTTGATTTAGAATATTCTCACCCTTAGTCGACAGAAAGTGGACCCGTAACCCAAGTGGTGGAGCCTTTGATTGACCGGGGTTAGTGATAAGTCAGAAACAGCCATTCCAGTCTTCACCGTGCCAGCAACGCCGGCTGTAGCATTTGCCAATCTGTCTTGTGGTCATGAGCTAACTTCCTCCTGTGCTGGGACACGCTAGTGTTCTCTCGAACCCAGTTGTTGTCGGTCGATTAAAACCATTAGCTCATTCGGCTTCAGTAGTCAATTAAGAAGGCCAATGATGTTAACTTGCTGTTTTTGAAGCCATCGGCGGGAAACACTTAGGCATTCTTCTGTTGACTAACTTAGTTCGTTTAGTTTCTTCGAATTATTTCCTCCGCCGTTTTCCCGGAGACGAATAGGTTGTCTCAGAACTGAAGCATCCAGAAGCTAGTTTATTTGAATATTTTACGCTCGCCTTACACTGGAAACTAAAATTCGACTGACTGAGACCATGATACATTTTATACATTGGGCAAGTTAGTTCCGCATCTAGTCGGGAGTAACAACGCTCGCGTAATTAAATCGTCGACTATGAGGTCGTCGATGCCTCAGTTGGCGCCGAAACTCCTGTGGCATTAACGGCCGAATTGACCAGCCCTGAAAATGGATGGCACCGGAGCGTCGAACCTATAGCGGGCCGTCACCGCAAGCTGGATCGCTGGCTCTGTTTGTGTCTGTGGTGTGAGCAGCGTATGGCCGGTTGCGTGAACAACAATCGGTCGCTGTCTTTTGAAGTCATGATCCAGGCGAGGAGGCGGTGGCGAGTAGGAGGGTTGCCGTGGTGAGCGTGGAAGCCTCGGACGTGAGTCTGGGTGGAGCCGCCACGGGTGCCGATCTTGGTGGTAGTAGCAACTATTCAAGTGAGAACCTTGAAAGCCGAGGTGGAAACTGGTTCCATGGAAACAGCAGTTGTTCATGGATCAGGCGGTCATAAGCGATCTGTTGTCTCGGTACAGAGACGTGGGGTGCCTTGTTTGTGTACATGTGTGTGTATTTTGTCGGCAGCTCCTCGGAACGAAAGGGAATCGGGTTAATATTCCCGACCCTGCCGACGCAAATAGGCAAGCGTTTGGCTGGGCCGTCAGTGTATGCGCTTTTTCGGTATGTGCAGCTAAGCGCCGTAACGTAACCGAACTCAGAGACATCGACTTGAGTTCCGGGAAGAGTTTTCTTTGTAGTGAGTGCTCACCACCCCTAGAATCGGGTTGTCCGGAGATAGGGATATCGCCACCGTAAAGCACCACCCTTCTTGCGGTGTCCGGAACTTTCTGGTCGGTCCTTGAAAATCCGAGGAAGGCATTATGATTTTCGTGGCATGCTTGTGTGTGCTGAAGAACCTACATAGAGTCTGGTGAGGGAACGTAATTCCGGCGTACGCCGGAGGTAACTTTGAAGGAATCTCAACCCTCATCATTCGCGAACTTGGGTTCGTATGCCGTACTTGCGGGATCTAAGCGCGCGAAACAATTTAGGCGGCAGGCTATCGTAAAATCGTGATCGACATCAGGAAATCCCAAATGGACGGGTCGAATGCAGGCGCAAAGTCCTCAAAGTGAACCGGAGTGTGCAGTTAGTAGCAGGGACGGTAGTTGAGGATGCGGAAAAGCAAGAAGTGTTGATCAGCGTATATCTGCTCAGACCAAAAGTCGTTCTGATTTCTTCTTATCTGCTTATCGCACTAGAAGCGGAAGCGCAAGCGGAAGGATTACAAACTATGTTACGGTGGTTCTTACGTGGGCATTTATCGATCCTCTTGTAGACCAGCTAGTAAAAGACCCGTACCAGTCTGTTGGTGTGGTCTTTGCCGCCTAGATAAGTGTCAGAAGACCATGCAATCGGTTAACTTGTGCCGTTGAACAGTGCTCGTATATTTCCGCCAGCGGAGAGTCCCCACCAAGCTCGAGTAATTGGATCGGGTCCTAATTCAAATACCAGATCTCCCCAGCGCGGAGTTGCGCAGAACACAGAGCCAACGGCAAGTACTCCGAAAATGGCCGTTGTAATCCTCTTTGTCTCTTTCGGAGATGCATTTTGATTATTGATTTCAGTCGAATTACTGATTTCTATTAAAAAGGGACACACAAATTTTGACCATTTTCCTTTGGATTTGAGCCTTGACTGTACTTTTCTGGAACAGTCATTGCTGCTGATTCTAATTTCAGTCAGAATATTCATCTTTTTATGGCGCCTTTTACGCTGTTCCTTTACGCATTCACATGTACCTAAGGCATCTCTGACGTAATCAAAATGTTCACTGTCACGCGAAATAGGATGAAAGAATCAGAGTGAACGAGTAACCTAGAACCGGACTTTATTCGTCTTACAATTGACGTATCGGAACTAAAACGAGAAAAAGAGCATTAGTTAGAAATAGAATTTGATCGGGGCGTCCAGGTTAGTTCTCTTTTTGCATTGTCGTCACTAAGATTTTCTTGCAGTACAAAGGGTGTTATTTGGCACTTTTTGGAGCCGCCTGAGAAGATGAACTTTCTAATTCCATACAGTTTCTGCTGTGATAGAACTGCTCTTCGCCCTGACTAGTTGGGAACATAGAGCACGAAACGTTTTAAAGGCGAGAAAAGTATGAACTGGAGTTCCAATTCGCCACCCGTTGGCTATTCACGGTATTCGAGTTAATAGTCTAGTCGAGCAGTATGTGGACACTGAGGTCGGGAACCCCCTTCCTCTCCCCCGCCCCCTCTCCCTTTCCCTCCCATCCCCCTTCTACCTATCCTCCCGCCTTCTCCAGCCGCAGCCGCCGTCCCCACTGATTTGTGATCGGAGCTGGCTTCGGCTTTCTGCTTCCTTTCTGTGCTGACACACACTGTTACCGACCGTCGTTGAGCCAGAATTGCCTCTTCAGGCCATATTCTCCCTGTTGTTACCTGCACACCCACTTCCTTTCCCTTTTTTCCTCCCTTCAACTTAGCCCCACCTGAACCGCCTGTACGGTGAGTGTCTTTCGCAGGCGGACGACAACTCCCATTGGCTGCGAGTCGCCAACGCGCTGCAGACTGCTGACTGCCTCGTCCTCGGCGTCTTCACCCTCAAGGATGTCAGCCTTCCACCCGAGGCTAGGCTCGATCTGTTGCTGCCCTCGGAAAGTCTGCGGCTTCCCAGAAAGGCAAGTAGCTTTGCTCTAGAAAAACCTAACCTGTCATTTTTTGTTTCTTCCTTCGGGCCGTGGTGGATTTTCTTTCGCTTCCCCAGTTTACTCTCGCGGTTCAAAGGCAACTGCGCACATTGGACAGTGCACCCGATTTCGCAAGTTACAGCTGTTTGGGATTTACTGCGCTGTTAACTACTCCTTTCGGTTTTCTGATCGTGCAGACTGTTGGTATACCTCCGTAGATTAACGCGATCGCTTGCAACTACACTCTGTTTCCGTCCCCTCGACCTCCCGAACTGTTTATGCAGTGCACGTCTACCGTTCCGTCTTCTTTTGCGTCACATATAACCCCTGGGGGGGGGGAGGGAGGAGGGGCTGGTCACTGATTGGGTCTCTATCGCCCCAGCGGCTGCCGCCGCTGCTAGTTTTTTTTCTCGGAGCTTTTGTGCATTCAACTTTTATGAATATATCATAATAACTCAGCAGGATGATGGATGATTTCGTGGCGTAACGCCTCGCTACCACCTCCCTAAAAAAACTGGCTTTGTGTTGGACCGCCCCACTTCAACGGCCCCAGGTCGTCCGCTGTTTGATCTGAGACGGAAGCACATCCCCCCCCCCCCAATCTACAATTCAAGGCGCCAGCACTTAGTGGAATCTAGACCAGCGACGTTGCTACGCCCTATTTTCGGGCGTGGTGGCTAGAGAGAAATGAGCGCACGCCCGCTTTAGATTTCCGTTGCTTCTGTCCGCGAGCGAGTAGCACGTTGGAAAAGGACACAGGGGGGGGGGGGGCGGTCGATGAAAATCTTAAAAAGACGATAAATGCCTGAGCCCTTTGACGGAGGCCGTGAACTAAGTCCAGTCTTACACCCGTGCGGTGCTAAACCCCTACTGCGCTGTGTGATTGCTTTTGAGCAGGGAATCGATAGTGCTGGCGCAATTTGCCTTCTAATCAGAATCCGCGGATCGTTGTTCTCCGGTCGTTGATAAACCCCGTTAAGTCGTGAGTCTGTGATGATGGTCGTGTAAGGTTGTGTGGACCTGTAAGCGTGTGCTATGCCAGTATCAGCAAACCATGACCCTCACAGCCTGGGGTGCGCTGGCAGTTCTCTGACACCTGGTTCCCTGCCGGTAGATGCGCTTGTGCTCCCGCTAGGTACACAGGTGGTGGGCATGATTGCCCAGTCATCCTCGTCGCTCTGGCCCCGTTGGGGTGTTGTTGTTGCTGTTGTTGGCGAAACAAATCCTGTTCATTTGCTTTGTGGGCCAGGGGGTGTGGAGGGGAGCGCCAAGGTGCGAGCTCGGCCGCGCTAACCACCTGTGCCCTCTCTCCATCCTCCGATCTTCTTGACTCTGTCTTGACACCGGGTTCAGGTTGGAAGTGGGGAAGGAGGAGAGAGTGCGGTAGACGCTGCGCAAGTCTGCTGTCACTTTAAACTAATTCACGCACAAGTCATCGTCTCTGCTCCGCTTTCCTGAAGAGCTGACGGTGGGCCGACGGTCGGACTCTCGGGTGAGGAAGAGCTTTCTGCAGACGTCTCCGTCAACCTCTTCGGACACACTCCTTTGATTACAGGGAAACCCCGTAGGAGAAGGCAAGCGAAAGGTGCACGTGAAAACAGACGTCGCGCGCCACGTGGTTGGGGAACAACCAGCCATCTATGGCACTCCCACCTAGTGGGATCTGGGCCACCGCCCCTTTTGCTGCTTTGGAAAGTCCCAGCCAGTGTACGTTGTGGACCAGGGGACGTGGCGGCACGCCTAAGTGCGGGTTTTCGTCGTGCCAGCCCCCTGCACCCTCTCCCGCCTCCAGTCTTCTTGACACTGTCTTGAGACAGGATCCTGATGGGGGGGGGGGGGAGTAGGAGGGCGTGATAGATGTTGCGCAAGTTTACCACCACTATAAATGACTTCACTTGCAAGTCATCGTCTCTGCTCTGCTGTGGAGCAGGGACGGTGGACATCGTCGGCAACGAGGGTTGAACTGTCATTAAGCCGTCAATAGACTGCCAATCAGGGGCTGGACGATTATTCCGGACGCTCGAACGTTCCTCATACGCGTGCGTCTGGCCAATGCGTGAACGCCGAAGCACACACGAAAAGATTCTAGAAATCAGGTCCGGCAGCAAAAGATGCCCATAGGTTTGTCTGTTAAACAGCCCTCACTGTCTCGTTGTGGACATAAAATCTTTAATTTTAAAGTTGTGAAAATCCCCATAACGATGTTCAGAAGAGACAGTGGCGAGCGAACGTTCCTTTCGGTAACTTCTCGTCAGGCCAATAGAGTTACATGGAATGGGGTACAGTGAGGGAAAAAAATCGATAAAAGTTGCGATATTTTTTGGTGCCAATAAATCCTGCTGTTCTTGCATACTTCAAAAGTTAGGCTTCAAAATACAGGCTAGGCAAGAGCGGAAGGGCGCAGAAAGTTGTATGTGGTTAGTCAACCTTTGACCACGGTAAGCGCGGAGCCTGAACAAGGTCCTTTTGGGCTCATAGGGTCGGTTTTCGTAGCCTGCTGGCGGCCGCTTCTGCTGATGCTAACAGGCGCTGGCCCAGTAGCTTAGGGTAGCTCGAGGATACCTTGTATATCACACGAAATGCTTCAGCGGGGTCCGCACGATGCCCTGAATCCACTGCAGGCGCAAGGATGGCGCTGTCTATTCTCCTAGTTTCGCCCTTTGTCAGCCATGTAGGAAGGTGCTCTCGTATTCTTTTGGAAAGGCGCCGACTCGTACGACCAATATAACCTGCTCCACAGGATCAAGTGAATGAGTAGATGCACATTAAGGCCTGGACTTTTGACCCTACCGCCGGTGCATGTGGCCTTTTTATGGGTAAAAGATTTGCTGGATCGACCCCCCAGCCACTCCTGTGGCGGTATTACTGCCGCAAGCTACTCAAATGAACCAAGTACTGTTTTAATGGCGCATATAGTTTTTTGTTCTTGTACAGTTATTTCTAACGAGCTGACATGTAATCAATAGGGTTTTCAAAGGCTTTGCCTATTATCCTTACCAAATAAACTGAAAAAAGCTGCGCCACTGTCTACCTATCAAGCCGGGAGCCTGCTTATTTCTCAGCAAGCCCGCATTGAAGGTCTTTCTTTCGTGTTGCACACATGTAAACGAACATTTGCTTGAGTAATGTTTCACGGGACCTCAGTCTATCAACAAGTGCAACGACATCCCCACTCCATATTCTGTCCTGAGGCATAGACTGGCCAAAGCAATTGACCACTCGAGGGGCGCGCAAGCCGGTGAGCCAGATGGTCGAGCAATCATCACGCAAGCACCCAACACGGGTGATTAGATGTCAGCAATTAACAACTTGCATGCCGGCCATCAAGCAATTAGCGCACCAGCGGGCAACAATCCTTGATGAAGGGAGCACGGTTAATTGCTGTAGGTATGCGGTAGCATGACTACCGCATCCTATAAGTACTGCGACTTCCTGTACGCTAGCCACCCTTTTCTGCAACTGTCTCTGATGATGGATTCAAGAGAGAATCCGAAACGTCAGGCAAATAAAGCCATTGTTCCAGCGATCGCTTCTTCTTCTGATCAACTAGTTCCTGGAACTCGCATCTTCGCTTGTATCAGCTGCGTCCTGTTGGTGACGCAATTCGAACGAGTCCGTCGGCGCTGAGTCTAATGTCGCAGTCTCTGCGCCGAGACAAGCCTTCATTGTTAACAGTAACGATGTCAAGGTTGAGGTCAGCTTGAAGTCCAAAACGAGTTTGACCAGATTCCGCTTCCAGAACAGCCGGAAATAAAGGAGGAAAGACGTGACTGCTATTTCTCGCTGTGGGTAGCGAGTGGCCGACCTGTAGGGATGTCGCAATGGTGGCTCTTGCATGCATGTGTGCCCCCATCGGGCATTTTGCCAGCCACTGCGTTCGTGCCCACCTCCTGTCTTGACGTCGGAACATGATGGGTGGGGCAGGCGAAAGGGGGAGAGAGTGAGGTAGATGCGGTGCAAGCCTGACTCACTGTACACATACTTACTAGGCCATCCCCGTGGGCAGCGGTGAACGCCATCGCTTGCGACGGTTGAACGGCCACACATGCGGTTATCCAAACCGCTACAAACCGCACTACAACTGGCGTGAGCTGCGCCCGCTCATTTGACAGCCCACAAAATAAAATTCAGTTTGTTTACTCAACCCTAAGTTTCACTGGTTTTGCGAACCCAATGGTGTTGGCAATTCTTGTTGTTCATTAAATGTTGCTTTTGACCGAGCACATCGGCTTTGTTACAAACACATCGCGATTCGAACTGGAACTTTCTGGTACTCCGTGTGTGTGTGTGGCTTCGGTGTTACTCCGGCTTGTCCAGTCACCGGCTGCGTGTATGTCACTACTCCTGGCCAATAGGCGTGGAGACCCATATAAAGCCAACGCTGGCCTGCATCTGTGCTCCCAATCGGGCATTTTGCCAGCCACTGCGTTCATGCCCACCTCCTGTTGTCCTGGCTTTGTCTTGACGTGAAACATGATGGGTGTGGCAGGAGAGAGAGAGAGGGAGTGAGTTAGATGCTGCGCGAACCTGTCTCACTGCACACATACTCACTAGGCTATCCTCGTAGAGCAGCGGTGGACACCGTCACTTGTGACGCTCAAACCGCCACACACGAGGTGGTCCAAACCGCTATTCTGACATTATGCGCTACAACTGGCGTGAGTTGCGCCTACAAAATAACATTCAGTTTGTTTACTCAACCCTAAGTTTCACTGGTTTTGCGAACCAAACGGTGTTGGCAATTCCTGTTGTTCATTAAATGTCGCTTTTGACCGAGCACATCGGCTTTGTCACAAACACGCCGCGATTCGAACTGGAACTTTTTGATACTCCTTGTGTCTGTGTGTGTGTGTGGCTTCGGTGTTACTCTTGGCATGCGGCATGTCCAGCCGCTGGCCGCGTGTATGTCACTGCGTGGATACCCATCTAAAGGCAACGTGATTTTTGAAGGTGCACATATACTACTTTTAGGCTTATAGGCTCGAACTTTACGGGTAACTTCGGTGAGTTTACTAGTTCCCCACTCGCGTTTCTACTGAGCTGCACACGGGTTCAACAACTCCCTTTCTCACGACTTTTCCTCGATGCGGTTAAGGTTTACCGCTCGCCAGCAATCTGGGTTTGAATGCCAAGGCCTTTTTGCAAGTCGAGATTTATCCAGCGACCGCGCGAAAGTAGTAGGTGGTACCTTTTGGGTTTTCCGATTGGTATGTCACGTGACGTGGGAATCCTTTATCTGATGATGGATTCGAGTGACGATCCGAAACGTCTGGCTGACAAAGCTCATATCCCAACTTCGAGTCGATTAGATAAATGGCCCGCTCAGTTCTCTTTACCTGTCTGGGCAAATACCCTATGCAGAAGACAATCAACAGTCATTTAAGCAAGCCAAAACTCGAAAACTGATCAAAAAATCTGTATGGCGCGGGTACTGACGGATAATGTGACAGCACGCCTAAAATCTTCCTCTCGCACAAAAAGGTCTACCAGTGCTTGACTGTGGTGGAATAACACTTATCTGTATCATCATGTATTTAAATAACATTCAATGAATAACCAGACCAAGGAACGATAGAAAATTGTCTATCCGATGCAAACTTTTGTGGCCTTAGAAAAGTTGCAAAGTTCTAGGAAATCCAAAGACTGAATACAATAGGTGGGCTAACTCATGAAATGCCAACCGAAATTCCGAAATGCGTTTTCGTTTCGAAAAGATGAATTAAGTAGTGTTGTAAAACTAGTTAGCCTGCAACATAATTCTATAATGTTTCTCAGTTACCTCAGGATGCCGGCTTTCGAATGAACGTCCTTCCGGCTGCCGGCGAAAACTACACTATAAAAAATGACTGCTTAAGTAGCATAAAATTTTCTCATTTATTTTCGATGCTTCTAAAAGTCCAATTATCTTTAATAGAAAACATGCATAAAAATATCCATTCTTTTGCTCATTTGGTAGATACTTACGTCTTCTTCCAATTTTATACTCGATTGAAGCGTATAATTCGGTTTTAAAAAAGTTTCTACTTGTTGGACTTTCAAATACTGTGAAATTGCCGTTCGTAAATCGTCATATCTGTGCATTTACCAATGTGGCTTGTAAAGTTAACAATATGGATCAAATCCACTGCTTAATTTTATGAACCCCATATGGTCCCCCTTTATTACCGTAGAGAAATGTGTGCTTTTCCATACCCGGATAATATACGGCTTGTAGTTTGGAAACCCTGAATCCAAGTGTGACGGTAGACCGGGTTCAAAATTATTCGGAGATTAGAAAACTTTTTTAAAACCGAATTATGTCCCGCCTTCGAGTATAAAATTAGAAGAAGACGCAATTATCTGCCGAATGAGCAAAAGAAGGAATATTTTTATGCATGTTTTCCATGAAATATAATTGGACATTTAGGGGCATCGAAAATCAATTAGAAAAAATCATGCTACTTAAGTAGTCATTTTTACAAAGTGCAGTTTTTGCATGCAGCCGGAAAGAGGTTCATTCGAAAGCCGGCATCCTGAGGCATTTTAAATATTATAGAATTACGTTGCAGGCTGACCAGTTTTACAACCCTACTTAATTAATCTTTTCAAAACGAAAACGCATTTCTGAATTTCGGTTGACGTTTCATGAGTTAATTAACCCACCTTCTGTAACTAGATGAAGTCGGCCCTAAACCCAGAAGCGGCAACTTTGTTATCCATTTTCTTAATCAATCATGCTACTAGGGCATCGATTTTCTCAAAAAGTGTTTTGCTGTTTTTCATGCTTTCAGCTTTTATGTTTTCCCTGACATTCCAAAACTCTTTTCCAACTGCGCCAGGGATGTTTGGAAATTTTTTACTGGTTTTAAAAATCATTCCGTCCCGAGACTAAGCAGGCTTTAACAGCGAGTTTGTTTTTTTGCCAGAATTTTGTTGAACTTTGTTCGCGGAGCATCTCGGAAAACTGGCCTGATCTTTTGCAAGAAATTATCCTCAATTCGATCACTGTCCTAACTGTGGTACGTTTTCTCGCTCCGAATTTCTGTTAGTTGCCAGCACATTTTGTTGCCCTTGAAGTTTACTTACCTTGTTCTTGAGTATTGGAGTTCTTTCCGGCTGCTTCAATGGTTGGAAACCGAATTCGATGTAGAATCTGATGCGCCTACTGTGTTTCCGTATGCGTCAAGGGGGGCCGACAATAAAACGTAGGGCACAGAGGTTTAATTTGAGTATGCACACACAAATTCACCGACGCTGTAGATGCCCGCCTGCCCCCATTATTTGGTTTGGCTAGCCTGTCAAAACAGTTACGGGGCTACGGCCTCTTTTCTCAGTTGCCGAACTCATGCAACCCGCAGGAATCTTGCACAAACCCTGCACACCGCTTCTCACCCCTGCCATCAAAGTACTGAATCGCTAGGGAGGCGCTCAAAGTAGAACTTGCCTTAATGCGGCTCCCTCGACGGAGTTAGTAACCGCAGACGTGGGCGCGCGTTTCATCGGCGGTTCCAACTCATCAGCCGGGCTCTATGCTCGCCTCTCCTTGCGTCTCCTGTCTTGACGTCTGCAGGGCTCAACGCAAATGTCTCATAAAATTCCCTTCCCACCCATCACGTCCTCGCTGATTTCCGAAGAACAGAGAGCTACAGTGCGTGGCCGATCTCATGAAATGTTGACCAAAATTCCGGAATGCGCTTTCGATTAGGAAGGATTACTTAGATGGGGTTGTAATATTGGCTATCATGCGACATACTCCTATAGTATTTCGGACTCGCCAGGATGTCGGCTTTTGTATGCACTTCTTTTTGACCTCCTGAAGAAACCGTACTCGGTATAAATGACTACTTAAGTAGCATACATTTTCCCTACTGATTTTCTATAGTCTTATAAATTCAAATATATTTTATAGAACACATGCACAAAATGTGCTTTCTTTTACTCGTTTGGTAGAAAATCACATTGGCTTTCTATTTTATACCCGAAGAAAGTGTATCTTTAGATTTTAAAAAAGTTTCCCAATTCCCGAATAATTTTGAGCCTGATCTGCCATTGCATCAGCGTTTAGCGATTTCAGTCTACAATGCGCATGCTTTTCGCGTAAGAAAAATCAAATATTCCTCTTTGCCTTTAAGAAGTTTATTTATAGAGTTCATAAAATTTCTCAATGGACCCGGACTGTGTTGTACATTACACGAGGAACATTGGTAAACGCACATGTGCGGCCCTGTATGCATGGACATTGCACGGTTTTAAAAATCTCATAATAAGAAACTTTTGTAAACCTAAATATACACTTTATTCGGGTATAAAATATGAAGCAAATGTGATTTTCTACTAAAGGAGTAGAAGGAAGCATATTTTTGTGCATGTTTTCTATGGGATATATTTGAATTTACAAGACTATAGAAAATCAGTAGGAAAAATGCATGCTACTTAAGTAGTAATTTTTTACCAAGTGCGCTTTTCGCAGTAGGTCAGAAAGGGAGTGCATCCGGAAGCCGACATCCTGAGGAGTCCGAAATGCTATAGGATTATGCTGAGTGCTAATCAATATTACAACCCTACCTAAGTAATCCTTCCTAATCCTTTGGCCATTTCATGAGATCGGTCACGCACTGTATAAAGCGGGGCCGTCCAACTAATGTAGAGATAAGGCTGGCTAACAACTACCAAGACACTTTTTCATGCCTGAAGCAAGAAAGGCGGAGAGTTCACTAAAGACTGGGCCTTTGGTCTTGCGCCCGCGTACAGAGTTTTGTGCAGCCATCTCCAGACATGCATCACTGGTCGTTGATTGGCTAATGACTCTGACTACTGTCATTTGTTCTGCCGCTGCTGTCATCTCTGACGATAGATTCCTATAAGAGTTTGACAACTTGATCACTTTTCATCTCCCATATTCGCACTCTGCTGTTCACTCTATCATCGAACAGTTCAGACCCCGTAGGCGTGGCTAACTCAATGCTGGAAACTGCCATACCACAGTTGATGAGAATGCAACCAGTTGTTTCATCCTACCGCCACTGAGATCATCACGTAAGACGATCTACGTAGTCGTTGATCGGGTTGTCTCCTAGACAGCTAGGCTAACTGTAAACTCGGAGTTTTATCGCACACATTGGCATTTTTTTTTAGAAACGAAATTGCATATCTCTGGATGGTTATTTTTCACCTAACAAACGCAGTCACTAATGCCTCTAAACTAAATATTCTGACTTATGACCACCTACCGCTTACTAAAAATGGTTCTTCAGGCTGCCTATAATACAGGTGGTTTGAGGTCGCGTCTGGCGGACAGTTCGACCGTCGATTCCGACGATGTCTACCGTGTGCTGGGTGCACCCGGTGACGGCGTGAATTAGTTTATAGTAAGAGCGGACTTGCGCAGCGCCTACCGCGCTCTCCTCTTTCCCACCTGGGCTGGGTGCCATGGTACAGTCAAGAAGACCGGAGGTAGCGTAGGCGACTGGTGCGGCGTGAACCTGCACCTAGGCGTGCTACCAAAGCCCCTAATTGACACACAAACTACCCGGATTTCGCACAGGAAAAGGGGGGAGGCGGCTTAGACCCCAACTTAGTGGGAGGGCCATCAAGGAAAATTTAGGAAGGAGCCATTGATATCTGACTCTCAGCCCACCACTCGGTCACTTCAGACAAACACACCCACTGGACTGACTGCGAGGCCCGAGTTGAATTGTCAGTCGGCAGCCTTCCAAGCCGCGGTTTTTTGTCGCACCGTGATAGTACGTTAAATTGTTTACGCTGAGAGTCAACCTCACGCCCTCCTCCCTTTCCTGTGGACCAATCGATTGTCCGAGCCGATTAACCAACTGATGCGGAGATTGGGGGAGGTGGCTGACAGCAAAGAATAGTCCGTCTGCACATGTCACACACGGTGGACATCCAGGCTTCTTGCACTTGCCTTGCTGTATGATCACCGCCCCGGCCCACAATCTCAACGGCGTCAAAGTTGTGTCCCATTTGCACGGCATGGGTTGCTACCTCCGACTTTGGGTCCAACCTTCGCACGGCTAACTTATGTTCGTGAATTCACGTTTGCAGCCGTCGGCCGGTTGCCCCAACACAGGTTTCCCCTGTGCGCAGGACTTTTCAGTCCCTGAAGATGGGTAGCGAATCAACTACTCGAAACGTCGGACCTCCAATAAACCCTTCCCGGTTAACGCCTCTTCTACTCTACCGCTCACCTGACATTTAGTCGATTCATGTATTATTCTGACCTTTATTGTTCCTCTATAATGTCCCAGTTTGTTGAAAACGGGAGCAATGCATGCTGATTGACCTCGTTCTCATTCCTCTCACAGGCATATCCGCCAATCGAGAATGAGGTTGGGCGCACGGCGTGAAAGGCCCCGTCCACGTGCGCCACACGCACCTATGGCAGTACGACAGTTTGACCGTCGTTGCTGATGTTGTCCACCATGTGCTCCACTGCAGGGGACGGTGACTTGCGCGTGAATTGGTTTATATTGACAATCGTCGCACAACTGGGACCACTGCCATCACCCCCATTGTTTTGTGGTCAAAATCCTGGTCATTTGTTGTGGGGACCAGGGGGTGCGGAGTGGAGCGCCAAGGTGAGGATCCGTCCAAGCCATCCACCTGCGGCCTCCCCCGTCTCCGGTCTTCTTGACTCTGTCTTGACACCGGGCTCAGGTGGGGGAGGAGGAGAGAGTGTGGTAGATGAAGTGCAAGTCCACTGGCACTATAAACCCCTGCGCAAAACACCGTCCCTGCTCCCCACCATCTGCTGTGGGGCACACGGTGGACATCGTCGGATGCGACGGTCGAACTATTGTTTAATGTCCCGGTTTATTGAAAACGGGAGCAATGCATGCGTATTCGTAAACGCAGAGTTGATTGACCTCGTTCTCATTCCTCTCACAAGCATTTCCGCCGATCGAGAATTAGGTTGGGCGCAATGCATTGCACGGCGTGAAAGCCCCCGTCCACGTGTGCCACACGCATCTATGGCAATACGACAGTTGGACCGTCATTGCTGATGTTGTCCACCGTCTGCTCCACTGCAAGGCGAGGGCAGGGACGGTGACTTGCGCGTGCATTGGTTTATATTGCCAGTAGACTTGCGCGGCATCTGCCGCACGCTCTCCTCTCTCACTCGCCTTGACCCGGTGTCTAGACAGAGTTAGGAAGACGGAAGCGGGTGCAGATGGATAGCACGGTCGAACCCGCACCTTGGTGCTCCACGCCGCACCCCCTGGTCTCCAAAGCAAATGACTAAGATTTTAAACAGCAACAACATCAATGGGGAGGGGGGCGGCAGGGGTCCCAATGTGCACGACGTTTGCCGGCAACTGGGTCCGCCACCGCCTCCCAGAATGTTCTAGTGCGCAACTCCAAGAACGCCTGCCAGGATCCGATGTGGCCCCCGTGTTGGTCCAACGCATCTACCTCGTGACCCGTTGGGGGGGGGGGGGGTGACACACCTAGTGTAATGACAGACTTTTCACAGCTCGACCTTCGCATGCCACGAGCCAGCGTTGACCGCTTTTCGGCTGTTTGCGGCAAGGGGGGGTGGTTCTAAGCCCGTTTATCCTCACATTGCAACCCAGGTTCTTCTTGTGAGGCTAACGGCCAAGATGGAGCCATTCTGTCTTTGTATTGTTTTACGTTTTCACTGGTGTCGATGACTACAGGCCCGTTCGCCTCCATGTAGTGACCACTCCCTCTCTCCGCTACACGCATCCGTTTCTGTTTTCTCTCTTTTTTCACCAGGCTTCTGATAACATTACGGAGAACCCTTTTTATGAATGGTTGTTAGAGGACAGTGTCTACCAGCTACTCACTTCACTCATAGCGACCCCGGCGTTTCGATTCCGGCTCGGCCCCTATGCTTGTCGCATTCTTGGTATTCTAGCCCAACGGCGCTCGGAAGCGGAGGTGAGTTGCGTTTGCTGTTCTCTCTCTCTCTCTCTCTCTCTCTCTCTCTGCCTTTATTCCCCCCCTCTCTCTCTCTAATGATCCTCACTTCTCGATTGGATAGATTCGGGCCTACCATTGGATCGCGAGGCCCTAGCTCCCAGCGCAGCCCATGCTTTACACATTGGTCGTAGTCGGGGCTGGGCTTGTTACCCGTTCCTGGCACTTCATCCTCTAAATCAGCCTCAGTTAATAGCCAATCAGATCGTGGGAGGTCCGCCATTTAGCCGGCACGCAGTTTAACTTAGTTGTTCGTTGGTACATTCGCTCCGTGAACTGTGGTCAACCGGCTTTTAACCCTTCAGAGACTAGCTCCTTCACATCTGAGCTTATTCTTGCAACGAACCGGCTGCCTACGGGACCCGTGCCTTTACAAAACTTTATGCGAACTGGCAGCCCAATAGCCGTCTCTTTGCTTGCACCTAGTCCTGCCCTAGTTGGGTAAGTTATTAAACCAGAGAAGGAGATGCGATCGTTAGAACAAGGGCTTTGTTCGCCTAACGTTTCGGATTCGTATTCGAACCCGGCATCGGAGACAGCAACGGCAGTGAGTGCACAAAGGTTGCTGTATTTATGGGATGCAGTTGCCAACCAGCCATGTGCCCATCAGAATTAACAGACACCATTTCGTCACCAGTGGTTGTTAATGGCGTGGTACAAAAAATCGGCAATTAGCTTCGCCAATTTTTTCACTGGAAGCAGCATTCTCCCACGCACTCCCCGCTTGATTAATTGCTCTGTCTAGACAAAGTCTGGGCAGTAAAACTGAAGCGATGAGGTCATTGCGCTTGTTAGTCGATTGTTGCCTATCTGTCAGTGATTCTCATGAAGGGCTTAAGTGTGAGTTCGAGACGCCAAGCGAATAAAATTCCTGTTTCAGCGATCGCGTCCCCTTCTGTTCAACGGTTTTCTAGAACTCACATTTTCGCTTGCATCAGTTATTACTTCCTTAATCTTGTTGTATTTTTACCAAGCCTCACCTTAAAGTCATGGCAAAAAACCGACGTAGTCTGTCCCATTGACAATTACAGCGCACGTTTTCTGACTATACGACTTCGAATGATGTTCAAATTGGTGGGTTCCGCGGGTTGCAGGGTAACTTAGTCCAAATGCAAATAACTCAAGACCCTCGGTCGGGGTCTCAGAGCTCAGACGGTTACATCGTTGGCTATTTCTGGTTTGTAAGCCGTCGTTAGCCTGCAACAGCCAACGCTGAGGTTTGGAACCCCCAAGGCCCGAACTCGTGACCTGTTGGTTGGAGGTCCAACGCCATAAGCGCAGAGCCAGGGGCTCTTCCTGTCGGTTGCGATTGTGTATATTAGCTACAGTAGAGGGGCGCACACCGGTCTTGTTACGGAATTCACTCGTGTTGTGCCCTGGGACTCACTCTCCAGACCCACCAGCAACTGCACAGCGCTGCGTGATATTGTCAGAATAGCCCGTCTTGGAGAAGGAGACACGATGGCTGGGACAAGAGCTTTATTAGCCTAACGTTTCGGATTCTTGCTCGAAACCATCATCAGAGACAAAAGCAGATACGGGTGCTTCATGCACAAGGACTGCAGTATTTATAAGATGCAGTCGCCATGCTACCGCATACCTATGAATATTCACGGCTCCCCCCTTCGTCAGGGATACTTCCACGTGGTGTGATGACTGTTAGATGGCTGACCTTTGCGTCGTTAATTGCCGCAATTTCATCACCTGTGTTGGATGTTGGTGTGATGATTGCTCGACCATCTGACCCACCGACCCTGGAGTTGGGAAAAGCATTCACCTTGCGCTCCCCGCGTGGCTAATTACTCCGCCTAGGCGAAGTTTCAGCACCGAGTATGGAAGAGGAAGATCATTGCACTTGTTAATTGACTGGGGACCAGTGAACCACAACTCAAGCAGCTCCCGGTTCACGCGGTTGTCACCTCTTGCGAGAATTTCGACCTTGTCAAAGTTGAATAGCCCGTCCTCTCAATGGTTAGGGCGTTAGACTTCTAACCAGCAGGTCGCGAGTTCTGGCCTTGGGGGTTGGTATGGCTGGCTGACGACGACGACAAATAAGCTAGAAATGGCCACCGCAGTCTCCCTTGTTTTTGTCGGCAATGATATTTTGCCTATATATTACACCCCACAATGCGGTTTCTAGTTGGGCTGGAGAGAGAGCCCCAAAGCACAACGGGGCGAGGGAGCTCCGTAACGCGATCAACGTGCCCCTCTACCGTCTTTGGATGTACTGAAGCCGTACCTTCTCTGACGCGGGTTCGAATCCCGCTAAGATCACCGAGTTTTTCGCAATTGGGTGTTCAGTCGAAATCATTGAGATCTGCCGAAAGCAAATTACTCTCCACCTAGTTCGACCGTCGTTTCCGATGATGTCCACCTCAGCCCGATATCAAGACGAGTCAAGAAGACCCGAGGCGGGGCAGGGCGCAGGTGTATGGCACGGTTGGGCCCGCACCTTGGTGCTCCACTTTACACCCCCTGGTCCACACAACCAATTACCTGGATTTTAAGCAACAGTGGAAGAAGCCGGCGCGACGGGAGCTGCACCTAGGCGTGCCGTCACATCCGGCTCAGATCCCATGGACTGGGAGTGCCATAAAGCCCACACTAGGAGAGAGCTGTTGCAGTTTGACTCTTAGACCACCAGTCGGCTAGAAGGACAATTCTTAAGACTTGCACATTTCTTTCTCTCCCTCCCCCGGGTCTAATTCCACGCACTTTGTTCTTCTCAGGTCAAAAACTTGTTTGCGGCAAAGCTGGCGCACATTGAAGACGAACTCCTCCTGAATGTATGTGCAGCCTCTTTTTTACTTATCGGGCCTAAATGATCATCCCTATAGGCTATCTCCGCCGTGGCCTCCTTTGTCCTCTCAACCTCCTGCCGGTAGGTCCCTCTCGATGACTTTATACTAATCCCTCACTCCATAAGGGAATTCCATCCAGTAATGTAGCCGCTAAGGTATTTCGTTTGTCTATTCCCCTTCGCCAGACAAGAGTACCGTCATCTGGTCTGTGTATTCCGTTTTGGGGTCTTTTGGTCAAATCCTGGGGGTAGTCTTTGCCAGAGAGGGGGATGGAGATGGAATCGAGACACTGTCGCTAGAGAATATCAGTTTAGTCGAACTGGACTACATCTCTTCACTAGACTGGCTTCAGTTTTCATTCAAATTGGAGTACCGTCCCAGCGGAACGGATTATTCTAACTTGGTGCCGGTGGTGGTTTCACAGAAGTTCCAGTGAGTGTCATGGTTGTCGCATTTTCTTCCAAATTCATCCGCCCGCGAAACCCCCAGTTAACGCTTAAATCGTAATTGCTTGAGTTATCGCAATAAAAAGTTGACTCCTATTCGGCATTCAGCGCAGTTTGTCCATCTAAAGTGGATATAACTGACAGTTGTGCCGTTGCGAACTACGAAGCTCTGCGTGTGCTCCAGGGAGTGAATTAAGGACCATGACTCGCGCTTGAGGTAGTTTGTGGTGAAACAGACTTGTGCGGCATCTACCCAACTCTCTCCCCCCTGACCCACTTTGACCCGTCGGCAGGTAAGAGTCAGAACGACCGGAGTCGGGGTTCAGTCACAGTGGCTGACAGGATTAAGCAGCCATCTACACGTGCCACACACGACCTGGTCCTCGGAGGGGGGCGGTCCAGATATCATATGGTGAGCAGTGCCAAAGAGTTCAAATTTAAGAGGAGTCATTGCAACCTGACTCCCATTTTTGAGAAGGAACAAGTTGCCCGTCATTTGACAACCCTTGGTGTGAGCCAGTCTGACCCCCTGGTTTGACCCACCGTATCCACAGCGTGATCCGCTCCGGAGACCAAGCGAACAGACCCACCACCACCACCACCGCGAGTCATCCGCCCATGCGTGCCACAACACATCCGGTCTCTCTTTATCCCCCAATCGAGCCGAGTTACGCATCAGGGCTATAGCCGGCATACTGGACATCCGCATCTGGCTTCGCTCGCCAGTTAAAGCGGTCTCTCTGGAGCTTTGCCGCTGGGTTTAACCCATTCACATTAGGCCACAGAAGGGAGCTTGGCCACCACCTCGTGCATTTGCTGCAGCAGTTAATCCTTTAAAATCCACTCTGGGTACCCCACTCACCCCACCAACGTCCACAGTCTCATGAATAACCACAACAAACGCACTACGATCAGGTGCTAAGTCCCCGACAATTTTCCTGCGGTTGGCTTTCTTCTCCAGGTTTGGCCTTCTCGCATCCCTCCAAAGCTTGGACGACGAATTCGAATGTACAGGAAGTGAGTTTGCCTTCGACCCGACGGAATGTCCAACCGTACCAACTGGCAGCCGTCAATGCTATTCGTTTATCAAGCGTGCTTTTCACCGTTGGTGCTGTTCATAGATCCCTCGGACGGAGAAACTATAAAAGCTGGCTGATTGGGGGAACTGGGAACTGGGCCTCTGTGAGTCTGGCCTCTGATCCGGTAAGCAGCTTTCGGTAGAAGTGGATCCCATTGTGGAAAGCGCATACGAAGAGCTAACGCAATATGATTCACGCATGATTGGGTGCGCTCGTCACCGACCATTACTCACCCGCAGACATGTGGACGAAGGACGGTGAGCATACAGACGTGTTTGAGAGGGGTAACCAATAAGCGCTCAGGTTCTGAACGTCTGGCGTTGCTTCTGTGACCCGTTCATAACACATATCCCTTTCGCCGTCCATTTCTCCCTCTGGATGCCTTCTGTTTTTGATCTGCCCACTCCCAGAGATGTGTTACTCTCTATTCGAAACGTGTTACAGCAACGCGTCTGATAAAATCGGTCAGCCTTCGCCCCTATATGCGAAGAGACCGAGAGGCAATTGGGGATTTTGACGGAGTGTATTACAGCCCTCGCCGGCCTTGCATTCGCAAGAACAGTGCACATTCATCGGGCCGGGTCGCGTGTGGTGCGTGTAGACGAGCCGCTTAGCTTTTACACCCACTTCACTCAAACCCACCTCTAGTCGCGTTGGCATTGTTTTACCACCAGAGCCGGGTGGATCGGGGAGGAGTGAGTGCGATAGATGCTGTGCAAGTCTGCCTCACTATAAACTAACTCGCGTGCATATCACCGGTACTGCTGCCCCCACTCCGTATGGCGCGCGGTAGACGCTGTCACTCGCGATGGTCGAGCTGTTTTATATTGGAAAGGAGAGAGGTATGTTTTAACAGGGGTGAGCGTTCGCTGACCCTCACGCAAGGCATGATTGGTCGACCAATTTTCCGTAAGATCGTCGTCACACCACGTCTACCAAGGTATTCCATTGTTGGGGGACGAGTCAACCCTGATAGATCTAGACCTCGGACAAGCGCCGGAGCCCCGCACTGTATCTGCGGAATGTGCATTGTCATACTTGAGGTGCACCAGGGCAAGTGACGTCAAGATGTCGCCTGCCGGCTGCGTAGTTGCGGACACTGCTGGGCCTCGCTGTTAGCGACGAAGTCCGAATGCCAAAGGTCCACCACCTCACTGTTCTGATAAATGGTGTAGAATAAGATCTTCTGTCGACTTCTTCCTTGTCGGATGAAGGGCAGCAGCAGCAGATGCCCCTGCTTCGCGAAGAAGCCAGTGCGCACCATCAGAAGGATCGTTTTGGGACAGTGGTGAGCAGGAATTATGATGTATATGATTTCGCGACGAGTCTGTGACACCTTTGGTGGTCTGCAAAACCTATTCGCGTAGCATTATCTCGGACCGCGTCATCGTCCTCATCCTATCCCTGTGACCAACTGCCTGGCCTTTAGTTGTTTTGAACTGACGCTTGATACCCTCCATGGATACCTTCCCTTAGTCGACGGCAAAGATTGTCAACACCCTAGTCTAGGGACAAGCTCTACCCGATTCGCCATATTCTGTCGAGTTTATTCTGAATCCTCTTGATTATTGTGCTTCAATCTCCTTTTGTCTTCTTCAGGAAATACAGCGAACAGATTCAAGCGGGCAATGGAATACTCTCCTCCATTTCCAATCTTGTACGTCTGTTATCCCTGACGATGACGCGTCTGAACTCGCTTTTTGGCTTTATCAAACCATTTCGTCTTTTATTTCCGAGTGCCTCTTGGGCAATACGTACGCATGGCGACCTACTCGCGGGAGGGGCGCACTTTCTAATAATGAGAGGGGCTGTACAGGGTTGTCGTGCAATGTCACGTTTTTTTACCAATGCTTCAATTCCCCTTCAGCGGTAACGTCCCTCCGATAGAAAATTTAAGGATGTTTGTAGAGTTTCTGTTATTTTGGAGCCCATGGGCATCTGGCATCCGATATTTATTATGAGATCATGCAAAATTCGGGTCAATCTCGTCCTGTTTTCTGGATTCCTGTTTATTTATCAACAACGGATTATGAGGCATGTAACATGAAAAGGACTGACAGTCAGGTTCCTGGGTGCGAAATCAAAGAGTCGACACTTTGGCTTCTCTCCGGCCTATGGAGGTCTGCGCCACTGTTCTCCCCATTTGAATCGAACTCAACGAGGCAAGAATTTTAAAGCCTTTTAAATGGATCTTGGCAGTCCAACAGCAGCAAACACTGACAACAAGGCGACAAAGGTCTGGTAGAAGTCTGTAAAAACTTCATCACACTCTGGTACAATTATCGACACACCCAGGCAGGTCTGTAGATCGTCTTTGATAACATCCCCGGTTTCCGTCAGGACTGCGTTCTCTCGTAAACTCTCCTCAACCATATGATAGAGTGGGCTCTTCAACGTGCACTGACAGCTGATCGTGGTTTGGCCATTGCGAATCTGCGGCACTGGCGAGTTCTTATGTGAAAGTGGACTGTACTCTATCCCATGAAGGCATGTAGGCTTATAAAGTTGGCCTCGAAATCAACTCCCTCAAAGCAAGGCTAGTCGCCTGGTTAGCATGCGCGACCCCAAATATCTGTTCATTCATGGACGACGGTAGAACGCTTTTTCCAGGGGTCTATCAGTGCTTCCTTGGATCAATCATTTTGCCAAATAGGCAAGACCGGGATAAACAATGAGACCTCTGAAAATCAAACCGCAAGTGCGTGCTGGCTCTGCGTGGCTGTGAAACATGGCCCGCACGCCCTGAAGATATTCAAAGTCCGTACCATTCTCACGCCTCGTTTCACCGCTGGTTTTCAATTGAAGGGTTATAAGATCGCCTACAATAGGTGGGCTAACTCATGAAATGTCAATCGAAATTCAGAAATGGGTTTTCGTTTCGAAAACATTAATTAAAGAGGGCTGTAAAAGTAATCAACCTGCAACATAATTATATAATATATCAGTTACCTCAGGATGTCGGCTTTCGAACAAACTCCTTTCCGGCTGCATGCAGAAACCATACTCCTTAAAAATGACTACATAAGTAGCATGAATGTTCTCATTTATTTTCGATTCCTCTAAAAGTCCAATTATATTTCATGGAAAACATGCATAACAATATTCATTCTTTCACTTTTTCCGTAGAAAATTACGTCTTCTTCTAATTTCATACTCGATGGAGGGACAGAAGTCGGTTTTAAAAAGTTTCTAATTGTGGGACTTTTAAATACCGTAAAATGGCCGTTCATAAATCGTCATGTCTCTGCATTTACCAATGTGGATTGTAAAGTTAATAGTATGGATCTAATCCACTGCTTAATTTTATGAACCCTATATGGTCCCGCTTTATTACTGTAGAGAAATGTGTGGTTTTCCGTAGGTGGAAATATACGGCTTGTAGTTTGGAAACCCTGAATCCACGTGTAACGGTAGAGCGGGTTCAAATTTATTCGGGGAATCGAAAAACTTTTTTAAAACCGAATTATATCCTTTTTCGAACATAAAATTAAACAAAGACGTTATTATCTACCGAATAAACAAAATAAAGAATATTTTTTATGTACGTTTTCCATGAAATATAATTGAATCCTTATGGGCGTCGAAAATCAATGAGAAAAATTCATGCCACTTAAGTAGTCATTTTTTACAGAGTGTAGTTTTTGCATGCAGCCGGAAGGTAGTTCATCCGAAAGCCGGCATCCTGAGGTAACTGAAATTTTATAAGTATGTTACAGGCTGATTAATTTTACAACCCTACTTAATTAATATTTTCGAAACGAAAACACATTTCGGAATTTCAGTTGACATTTCATGAGTTAGCCCACCTAGTGTAGGTGTAGTCAACTCTTAGCTATGTGAAGCTTTTTTAAAATTCGCACAATTTTGCATACTTTGCAGCGTTAAAATCTCACACGATGCACTTCTATGAAACCTTTTTGCGCAACCTCAAGAATAGGTGGGAGCCATGGAGACACACACGTACACATATTTACCATGTTTCAACCCATTTACACTAATGATTGCAAACCCCAGAAATTCCGGTTAAGAAGTGAGGACGTTGATTCCCCTTCCCGCTACGGAACCTTAAGAGTAAGGTCCTGATAGGGGGAAGGAAGGTGTAGTTAAGTCGACTGGGAGATTTGGTTTTGGTGTGAAAGTCGACTGTTTGGACGAACGTCATTGGTAGCGAAATCAGTCCTCCGCCAATGGCTTTCTTCGTTGACTCCTAATTTAAGGACAACGAAAAAAATCATGCTACTTAAGTAGTCATTTTTACAAAGTATATTTTTTGCATGCATCCGGAAAGATAGTCGTTTGAAAGCCTGCATCCTGAGGTAACTGAAATATTATAGAAGTGTGCTGCATGCTGATTAGTTTTACAATACTGCTTAACTAATATTTTCGATACGGAAACGCATTTCAGAGTTTCGGTTAACATTTCATGTGTTAGCCCACCTTCTGTAGGTGTGTCCTTTCTAACCGATTACGCTGATCTGAAAGCGAAAACGCTGAGGATGTCTTGGGTAGATTTGAGGTCCTTCTGAAGTCACTTTTCTGAGGAATACTTCGTCTAGGATCTTTAATTCTCCCTGCCCATTTCACATCATTTATAATTTTCTCTAACGTATTTTCGCAATTGTAGTTGGGGAACCTTAAAGTCGGTGATGGTCAACGTCAGTCTTTCGGGTGAGCTTCTTCTTTATCTGCATATCTATGTCCTGTGTCCGCTTACTAAGAAGTCAGATGCCTAAGGTTGATGCCTCAGACTGATAAGAATGGGCAATGTCCACTGTCGGATGTTAAGATGTACAAAGGAGGACTCAGACAGAATGTTACGACCGTACCTGGTTGGCCCAATTGCTCTGACTGATGACATCAGCGACAACGACTCGATTGCTTGAGGCAGTTGACGTTAGCTCCCTAAAAGTTATGCACAATCTCACCGACGCCGCCGTAGTCGGCGGTCAATTCGCTGCCTGATTTAAGTAAGATCTAAAATCCGCTTGGTCACCTTATCGGCTCGTCTAAGAGTGTTTTCTCGAGAAGATGCAGATCCAAGACTTCCTAACAGTTCGACCGTCGTTTCCAACTGCAGTAAGTAGGCTAACTCATGAAATGTCAACCGAGATTCCGAAATACGTTTTCGTTTCAAAAAGACATACAAAATTGGGTTGTAAAGCTTATCCTCGTGCAGCATAATTCTATAGTAATTCAGTTACCTCAGCATGCCGACTTTCAACCGAACTTCTTTCCGGCTGCATGCAAAAACTTTACTGCGTAAAAAATGACTATTTATGTATCATACATTTTTCGCATTTATTTTCGATTCCCTTAAAAATTCAATTATATTTCATGGAAAACGTGCATAAAAAATTTATTCTTTTGCTCGTTCATTAGAAAATTACGCCTTCTTTCAATTTTATCCTTGAAAGAAGGATATAATTCGGTTTTAAAAAACTTTTCCAATTCCCAAATAATTTTGAACCCGACCCGCCGTTACACTTGCATTCAGGGTTTCAAAACTACAGGCCTTATATCTTCCACGTACGGAAAACCACACATTTCTTTACGGTATTAAGAGGAGACTATATGCGGTTCATACAATTTAGCAATGGATTTGAGCCATATTGTCAACTGTACAACCCACATCGGTTAATGCAGAGACATGACGTTTTATGAACGGCCATTTCACGGTATTAAACAAATCTCACAGTTGGAAACTTTTTCAAAACCTAATTATACCCTCCCTTCGAGTATGAAAGTGGAAGACGACGTAATTTTCTACCAAATGAACAAAAGAATGAGTGTTTCTATGTATG
>CACRXP010000045.1:1257902-1270757 GCA_902702965.1 Spirometra erinaceieuropaei | reverse complement strand
TGATTCAAGATTATTCTTCATGGCTCGGGACAAACTGCCGGGCCTTCCCGAGCCCATAAAACAACTGATGATGGGATTGGCTGCAGTCTTCGACAGATCCAAGCAACCCTCCCACGCGTGCCACTTACCATCCTGTCCCCAATATCTACGGGGACCACGTTTCCAGTGAGCCGAGACCCCAGATTTTGACGTAAGCGAAAGCTCGACAACGGTTACATTGGGAGGGAGTCACTTTCAGTCTGGCCCTCTGTCCGAAGTAAAAATAAGTTATCTCCTAAGCTGGAAGTCCTCCTAACTTCCACCGTTAGTGCGGTTCTTGGCAGTTGAAAGACGCATGAGGAAACTGAACGCGTGTCCGTGCTGGATCTAGCGTGCTGTCTCGCCCTCTCCTTCCGTTCCCCTACATCAGTGAACCGCCTAAGCCATTTAACCGACAAGATTTGGCCCAGTACCCGCCGTGGCTCGAACATCTCCGTCCAGCGCGCGTCACAGGGTTAAGCTGTCAGCATATCGTTCTTATTGTGTAAACCATCTGCTATATGATGACTACGTAATTCGTTTAGGTAGCTTGACATGATTTAGCATTATTCTTGATGACCCTGGGCAAATCGCGTAGGGACCGTATATTACTAAAATCTAACCCCTCGGCCTCCCGCAGCCCTCTCCACAACTCTCTTACCCGTTCTGATTTAATTTCCCTATGTTGCTTGCGTGAGCTGTACACTCTGCCCTCTCGACACCGGTCATACTATCTTCACTCACATCGATTCTCGCTCTTTTAGCATCCCTCCGCATGCAGTTTCTTGTATGAATTCAACATCTACTTCGCGCTCCGTCTTCACAGAGTGGTAAGTTCTTATGGTGAGTCTCTTGGAGTCCGCACCCCCGAAAAGCGATATGCCTGGTCAAGGTGTGACACCTTCAAGTTTGCAATAATCTGCGGGGGGAGCCGGGGGAGAGAGCAGTGTGCACAGGGGTACTTGGTTGAGTGTGACTGTGCATGTGTGGGCAGTGTGACTGGGTGGACGTGATTGGATGCCAGCCACTCAGCCAGACGAGTAGGCTCCCGTTTGTGGTTTACTGAGGTTAGGTACTCGCATGACATCAGTACGCGGTGTCTCTGAGACAGGCAATACCCAAACGCCGGCTGGGAGTGACGTACAGATGGATGGGCGCCGTACTGGCTTGCTGACAGAGATAAGGGCTTCAGACGCCAGACGGCATGCTTCTTCGTCTGCTGAGGATGATGAAGAGTCGAGCAGGGAGAGACGGCCTATTAGAATGAGCCTTGGAACTGGTTCCGCAGTCGATCAGCTGGGATTTGCGAAAGACAACACACCAAACAACTTGGGTTGGGAATCTAGTCAAACAACTCCGCCTCACTTCACTGCGGATAACTCTACTTAGGCTTTTAGCAGCGAACAGCAATGCGGCAGATCTGCATCGTTTAACCTGTCTGTGTAACTATTGGTTGGTGAGGGTCGAGGTCGTCCTAGGGCGAAAACTGTAGGCACGAAACAATTACTATGTCTACCCCGCGTGAACCTACCACATGGACCTGCGCACCCTAAAGGAGAACGGATGGTAAGGGTTAAGTCTATGCTCGGGGTAAATAAAAACTACGGGGAAATGCCTGCTACATTTTTAAAAGTAGTATGTTATTACCGACAAAGGCAAGGAAGTGAGTTCCGTAAGAATGATCGGTGAGCGCCCCCTACCACTGTATATTCCCGATCGAAACCGACGGGGCAACGGGCTCGTGGTCCAGTGGTTAGAGGTGTGGACTTCTAACAAACAGGTCGAAAGTTCGAGCCTCGGGTGTTCCACACTTCGGGGTTGGGTATGACTGACTGACGACAAAAAATAAGTCAGAAATGGTCATTTCAGTCTCCCTTGTCTTTGTCGGTAATGACATTCTGCCTATATCATGCGCCGCTGTGCGGCTGCTGGTTGTGCTCGAGACAGAGAGTCCGTAAGGCACAACGGAACGAGTGAGTTCCGTAAGAACGATCAGTGAGCGCTCCCTACCACTTTTAAAAGTAGATGTTCGGCAGACTTTTAGGTCGGCCCTTCGTCAGCAGGATGACATTCGCTGACCTGCACTGCCCCGAAGGGTCGGCGCTGATGGAATGTCTACATTGGTTCATTATGCTGCAATCCCCACACGTAATTCTTAAGAAAGAGAAAAAGAAAAAAAGAAAAGAAAAGATGATTGGGTCTACGTGCCTTATAACTGCCGCATGTCCTGTTTCTGCCACTACCTCTGAAGATGGACTCCTGTACGAGTCTGAAAGCTCAGGATAATAAACGAATTGTTCCGGTGCTCGATTCTTCTTCTTCAAATATCTATACACCTGGAACTCGCAATTTCGCCTTCATTCGTGAAACATTCGGGCGCGATGCGCTTCGGACAGCTCGCAGCTGGGAGTTATTCTCTACACGAGAGGCAGCAACATACGAGCAGCTACGTTTTCTGCACCGATGTCTCCAAGACGAACTAACCCCACGATGCCTGAGATATAAAGCTCCCGTTAATACGGTCATGGGAAGAGAAGTTGTGAGACGGTTTGTCAAACAGATGACAAGAGTTCTGATCGACGACTGTCACCGGCGTTTGCAGAAGTACAAGGCTGAAATCGAGGAGAAAAGAAGGCAGTGTGTCCACACTCTCGGCGATTCTATCGCCGCAGATCTTGGGAAGACGATCTCTGCTCTGGCACACCACAGGCAAGACAAGAAGAGAGAAGTTTTGGAACGGAAACTGACTAAGCTAAAATCACCATGCACAGAAAGCTCAAACTTGGTCCACAACCTCTCGTCTAAGCAGCTAACAGAGCAGCAACTACGAGTGTTGCAGCATGAAACGTGTTTCAACACTGCAGATGCCGATCCTGTCGACTTCATTGCAGCCCTGGAAGCCATGTTTGTGAGAAGTGAAACATCCGACGACATGAAACACTCCATCCGACAGCGTGTTACCTCTTTGCTGATGACACACAGACCAACCAAATGTATTTCACAGAGTGAGTCAAAGGCAATGAGGGAACTGAAGAGGGACGACAACATTATCATTCTACCTGCTGACAAGGGACGATCAACCGTCGTGATGAATAGAGAAGACTATAATGAAAAAGCTAAAGCCCTTCTTGATGACGGAAAATTTTACAGACCAGCACAGAAGTCACAAGCCAAAGCAGTGGCAGATCGGCTGAGTAAACTGCTTTGAGAATACCGACATAAAAATGTGATCACGGAGAATGAATGGCACCAAATGAGGACAACTGACACCGCTCTAGCCCGATTCTATGGTCTGCCAAAAATCCATAAAGCAAATGTCCCACTTCGGCCAATCGTTGCCCTAAAAGGCAGCCCCACCTACAATTTGGCAAAGTGGATGTACTCAAAACTGAAGTTCCTCCAAGGCAATTCGACTACCTCAGTTCGATCAGCCTCTCAATTCCTCATAGACCTCCGAGGTCAGAGAATTCAATCGGACGAAATCATGGTCTCCTTCGATGTGACGTCGTTATTCACATCTATCCCACCAAACGTGGCCCGCGACGTCTTGCGTAAGAGACTTGAAGAGGTGTACGATGAGACTCAGAATGCCCTCAAAATTGAACACCTCATGAGGCTGTTTGAATTCTGCCTACAAACTTTCTTCACTTTTGCGGGAGAGACCTATGAACAAATCAAGGGAACCCTAATGGGCTCACCGGTCTCCGGTTTGGTGGCAGAACTGGTCCTACAGGAGTTGGAAAAGATTGCCTTCCTCCAACATGAACCGGTGTTTTGGCGACGTTACGTTGACGACACGTTCGTCATCGTAAAGAAGGACATGCTGCAACATTGTCACAGCCTGCTCAACGCAGTCTTCCCGGATATAAAATTCACGAGAGAAGAAGAACAGGAGCAGCAGTTGGCCTTCCTGGATGTGCTCGTCAGACGAAACCTTAACGGTGAACTTAAAACGACTGTTTATAGGAAGGCAACGAACACCACACAGCTTCTCAGTTTTCACAGCAACCATCAGGTGGCTCACAAACGAAGCAGTGTGAAGACACTCTTCAAACGGATCCAAACTCATTGCAGCAAACTGGAAGATAGAGCGCGTGAGGCCCGTTATCTCCGCGGCCAGTTTGTGCAAAATGGCTATCCGAGGGCATTCATAAGTCGCTGCCTACGCGGTCGTCACCAGAGAACTCAAACATCAACGCCACCGACGATATGGCATTCTCTGCCATACATCAAGGGTGTTTCAGAAGCGACCGAGCGCATTGCTGCGGAGCTAGGGGTTGGAATCGCACACCGCCCCAAAGCCACCATGCGCAACAGGGTCATGAAGATCAAAGACCGGTTAAAACCCGAAGAGCAATCTGGAGTAGTGTATCGCATTCCATGTCAAAATTGTCCTTGTAATTACACAGGACAGACTGGACGCATGCTCGGATCGCGCATACATGAACATAAGCTGGCTGTGAGGCGAGGCGACGCATTGTCACAAGTGGCCGCCCACACCTACGAAATGGGTCACGAGTTTGACTTCGCAGCCACCAAAATAGTTGCCCACGCCGGAAACAAAACAGGCCGAGAATTGATTGAAGCCTGGGCCTCGGATGAGAACTCGGTCAATCGATTTATCGATCTGGCGCCGGCGTACAGAGCCCTTCGTAGTCACCTCCAGTAGTGCGACGTCGGTCGATGATTGGGTCTACGTGCCTTATAACTGCCGCTTGTCCTGTTTCTGCCACTACCTCTGACGATGGACTCCTGTACGAGTCTAAAAGCTCAGGATAATAAACGAATTGTTCCGTTGCTCGATTCTTCTTCTTCTTCAAAGAAAATTCAGCATGGAGAGCAGTCAGGTAACAAAAACAAATATTCTAAATACTGTGGGATGAAGTGTATACGTCTGCGAGTATAGCAGGAGTGTTGAAACGCTGGCGAATTTGGTAAACAATAGTTTGCACTTTCTTACCCCGCGCATTTGCTTAATCCTTCCCGAACGCACCTTCTCGGCTTTTGAGCAGCCCTCCGACTGCGTCATCATTACTGCCAATACAAGAGTTGCTCATGTGTGCCCTTCTCATGCGGGGACTAATGTCGGATGGTTCATCTCTGAAATGGGTGTTCGCTTTCGGGGCTGGGGGGGTGGCGGACATGTTATCTGCGACTACTGTCAAAAGATTTGAAAGCATGTGCTATATACAGTATCAGTAAATCATGGCCCTCGCAGCCTGGTATGCGCTGGCATTTCTCTGACTTCTAGTTCCCTGCAGGTACATGCGCTTACGCTCTCGCTGAGTGGATAGGTGGTGGGCATTGCTGCCCAGTTATCATCCTCGCCCTTCTGACCCCTGTTGGGGTTTTGTTTTTGTTGACGAAAAATCCTAGTCAAGTGTACGTTGTGGACCAGGGGTGTGGTGGCACGCCTAGGTGCGGGTCCGGCCGCGCCAGCTGCCTGCGCCCTCCTCCGCCTCCGGTCTTCTTGACTCTATCTTGACACCGGGCCCAGGAAGGGAGAGTGCGGCAGATGCTGTGTAAGTCTACTATCACCGTAAACTAATTCACGCACAATTCGCTGTGCCTGATGCACCTAGCTGTGTAGCACCTAGTGGACATCGTCGAACTGCAATCTGCAACTACGCGTGTTACATCTTCACATTCCCATGTCGACGAAGGACTCATCCGTCATTCGGTAGAACACCCCGCACTTGTCCACTACGTTTACAGAACACTGAGCATAACGGGTATTCTTCATCATGTGCGCAGGCTCGCTCATCCTTGATTGCTCTGCGCAAACAGCATATCATGTTCTTATTAACTTTTATCCATTCGAAACGCTCTCTTGAACAGCCGGAGTTAAGAGATAGATGGGATCTGGTGCGCGATGATCCGGGGGGACTCCCGCCGTCCTGGTCTTCTGGCTCTCTTGCCGAGACCACTTGACGCGGCGTTATGTGGGACTGTAGTTGTCTGCCGTATGTCGTTCCTTTGCCCATTTCTCTGAAGCCTGTACTTCGGGAAACAGGTATGTTGTTTGGCTAGATAGAGAGTAGGTAATTAATACAAAATGTGGCAAAAACGGCAGCGTCGGTTCGCTTCCTTTCATAGATGTTCCTCTAAACAAGAGATTGATAGTAGCATCCGAAGGAGCGTCTATCGGAAGAAAACCTGGTCTGGACAATACACGAACTTCGCTAGTTTCGTACCTCTCCAACAAAAACGAAATGTAGTCAGAAGTTTGGCATAAGGGCTAGAAAAATTTGTTCAACAGATAGTATCTAGGAGGAACTCAAAAAAATTCAGGACTTGCTTTGCGAAAACGGGTATCCTGACAGGTTCATTGCAAAGAACCTTGCCGAACGACCCGCAAAACCCACCACACTGACTGTCGAAAGGAAAACGTTGTTCCTCAAAGTCCCTTTCCGAGGAGACGCCGCAAATGAACTCCTAAGAAGACGCCTTGACTAAACTGTCTCGGGAACCTTCCCAGCAGCAAGGGTTCGCATGTCATTCTCTACTAACCCTATTTTACGCGGAGAAGGCAAGTATAGGCTGTCACCTCAGACCGCCTCAATGTGCATCTACTCATTCACTTGCCCGTGTTTAGCAGGTCATATTGGTCGCACGAGTCGGCGCCTTTCCAAAAGAATACGAGAGCACCTTCCCGCATGGCTGGCAAAAGGGAAAACCAGGCGACCAGACAGCACCATCCTTTAGGGCATCGTGCGGACTCCGCTAAAGCATTTCGTGTGATTTATAAGGTCCCCTCGAGCTACCCTAAGCTACTGGGCCAGCGCCTGTTAGTAACAGCAGAAGCGGCCGCCATCAGGTTACGAAAACCGACCCTATGCGCCCAGAAGAACATTGTTCAGGCTCCGCGCTTACCGTGGTCAAAGGTTGACTAACCAAATACAACTTTCTGCGCCCTTCCGCTCTTGCCTAGCCTGTGTTTTTTAAAACCAACTTTTTTGATTTTTTCACTCACCGTACCCCCTCCCATATAACTGTACTGGCCTGACGAGAAGTTATCGAAAGTAGGTAATTAATGCGAAATGTAGCAAAAAACGGTAGCAGCACCGGACGATTTCCGCGAAATTTCCTGGCCGACGGTGTTCTAAGCTTCAGGCTCTCCTCGACAGCCGAACAAAGCGGTCTCATCTGCTTCCTCCCGCCCCTCGTCTTATTTCTTTTTTGTGCTAACTGAAAGAAAGTGAGCCTAACAGGACGTACCCTTTTCTGGCGTAGACGGAGGGTAGCTGCGCGGTAGACTGGTTCTACAAATAAGGCGACTCTGTTCACCGTTGCCACTATGGTCATGCTTGTTTGTTTTCTATGGTACAACGCCATCGCAGCTGGCAGGTGTCCGGCTCTGGGGGTCTAGATTTCCACGGACATGCCATGTGGGGCCAGTGGCGAAGAAGAGACCTTGAGCGAAGGCCAATACGCAGCTGTCAGATCAACCAATGGAGTGAGTCAGATGAGGGTATTCAGTGGGTCGCAGTCAACCGTGATCTGACTATTCTAAACGGATTTTACTTGCCGGGCATGTCACGTATGGGTTCAACCGACGAGACCAGCGGCTTGTAGTCTAATGTTAAACAATACTTTTTTGTCCACGCGGATCCGGATCAGATACCAACGATGCCCAGGCAGTGCATGGCCATCAGTCAGGTTCCCGATTGTCTTTTTTGTCGACTCTGCCACTGTCAAAGCGAGAGAGGAAAGCGAAACCCACTCTCCCGCGTCGAAATCACCACCCCTCCGCCTTCCAAATGTGGTCACACTCGCATATGACGGACAAATTTTCTTGTCCGGGGACCTGCCCACACACCCTGCTGAAAGTCTTACTGAATCCTCACGACAGGAAATGCCAAGGCGTTCCTTCAACCACCAACGGCTTTATCGCTCCAAAAAGTGGTTGAATGAAACCGCATTTCCCAGGTAGCCTTGGTATGGATTTATGTACCCTGCCCACATATCTGTGCTTGTCTCGGCCTCCTTTTCGATTTCTGACTGGATCGGACCACCGTAACAGACCCCTTGCCCACTGTCTTTGTTCCCTCCGAATGGGCAGGAACTTTGCTCAGAATGAAGTTGGGTCCAACCCCCCCTCTCTCCCCCTTGTTTCCTCCCTGCAGTCACACCTCAATTGTCATCTTTCCCCTTCAGCGCCTTCGGCATCGTAAACCAAGCGCCCTCCTGCAGGATCGAAGTTCGAACAACACGATGGCTGCCATACTCTTGGGTAGGTTAAGTTCCTCGTCCCACCTGCCCAGTCCTGCTGTTTGCTTTTTTGCTTAGCAGTTCTCGTTTCAGTTTCAGTTTATTTGAGGGGAACATAGGTGTTGAACCTTTGAACTCCCTATTTGTTACAAGGAAGCGAATTATATCAAAAATTTGAAAATGGAAACATCAATCAGCTACAGAAGTTTTTTTCAGATTGGCAAAGTTTTCGAAACCAGACAGATAAACGAATTCTTCCAAGTATTAAAAACATTAACGTTATTAAATGTGCTGTACAGTAGTTTGTCTGTGGATAATTGGTGCTATCTCAGTTTCTGAGGGAGACGAATTGAATGCCAACACTCACATTCAACGGATCTGGGACAATAATCAAAAAACAAACGTTACTGAAATACAGGCAGTAATATAATAACATTAACAAACTGTTCGAACGGACAACACGATGGCTGCCATACTCTTGGGTAGGTGAAGCTCCTCGTACCACCTGCCCAGTCCCGCTGTCTGCTTTTTCGCTTATCAGTTCTCGTGTCACGCAGCTGCCAGTCACTGCGTTTAGCCCTTTCGAACAACGATGATGACGTCCACCACTGCTTCCCCAGCTGAATCTGGCGGCGGTGACTTGCGCCTGAATCTGTTTATAACGACGCCGACTTTCACTGCATCTATCTCACGCGCTTCTCCCACATCATTCACCGCGCTCTCATCGACTGTCTTATTTGAGATCCGTGTTACTGTTAGTCTACTACTCGCCACAGTCATCTGTTGGTCCTCCTAACCCCTTGTTTTTTTTATTGAAACATCTGCGATCGAGACTTTTCCCGGCTCTGTCAGCTTGCATGGTTTACCACCCACTGCCTTTTCTGCTTCCAGATTTACTCGTGGAATTCTTATCGACTCACCTCATGAAGTTTTTCCCATTTGAGATTTACGGGTAAGTCCTCCTTGTCTTCCCTCGTAACGCAGCATACCGTAAATTCACTCAGAAAACATCCTGAAAACATGTTTATCTGCCTTGATCGCAATCATAACCACTAACTGCGATCCAAAGTTCAACAAGGTAATCCTGCCACGTGTCTGGTCGTTTGCACGCTCAAACGGTCTGCTTTTATTAAAAATTACTCCTCAAAGATGTTGCCTTCTTTTAAAGTGTCCTACTTACCGAACTATCGTATGTCGGCAGTATGAGGAACACGCGCGTGCTCAAATATTCCCATGGTAGTAAGGAAAAATGGCATCTCTGACACGTTTTTTTGTCGGCAGGAGTCTGTTGGGGATTGTGAAGTGTGGTTCACTAGGTTTGGCTGAGTGAACGCTGGGACAGCTGACAGTACTGTTTTGTTGTGTTTCTTTATTGTACACACATCTCCCGCAACAGACCCCTTATGCTCACCGTGTATCTGTTGCTTCCGAATGTGCAGGATTTTTGCTTAGAATGAAGCCGTGTCCAACCCCCCCCCCCGCTTCCCCCTCCCCCTGTTTCCTCCCCAAATATTCAGCAGAGGCCTAAAATGCGGCCCCATCTGGTAAACCGGAGAACCCTAAATAATAACCCTAAACCTTAACTCAAAACCCTAACCCTCACTCCCAAATTCTCATAGCGGGAGCGAAAGGTCGCCTCTCTGACAAGTTTTTTGTCGGCAGGAATCAATTGGGAGTTGTGAAGTGTGTTTCACTAGGTTTGGTTGACTGGACGCTGGGGCAGCTGGCAATACTGTCTTGTCGTGTTTCTTTACTGCGTAAACGTCTGCACACTTCATGGTTCCCTAGTCTTGAAAATAATTCAAGCGCGAAGACTCGCCCTTCTGAATGTCTTGGGCTTGGTGATTAAATGTCCGGCAACCATTACTGGTTAAGACAAGGGAGGCCGCTTTTATTAAAAATTGCCCATCGAAGATGTTGCCTTCTGTTAAAGTGTCCTCTTTGTCGTTTTATCGTATGTCATCAGTATGGGGAACACGTGTGTACTCTAATATTCTCATAGCGGTAAGGAAAAATCGCCTCTCTGGCACGTTTTGTCGACAGGAGTCAGTTGGGGATTGTGAAGTGTGGTTTGGTTGAGTGAACGCTGGGGCAGCTGACAATACTGTTTTGTTGTGTTTCTTTATTGCGTACACATCTCCCAGATATGCATTTATATGCACCGCAACAGACCCCTTATGCTCACCGTGTCCCTGTTGCTTCCGAATGTACAGGACTGTTGCTCAGAATGAAGCTGTGTACACTCCCCCCCCTGTTTCCCCCTCAAATATTCGGTAGAGGCCTAAAACGCGGCCGCATCTGGTAAACCGGAGAACCCTTAATACTAACTCTAAATCCTAACGCTAAACCTTAACTCAAAACCCTGACCCTAACTCCCAAATTCTCATCGCGGGAACGAAAGGTCGCCTCTTTGACACGTTTTTTGTCGGCAGGAATCAATTGGGAGTTGTGAAGTGTGTTTCACTAGGTTTGGCTGAGTAGATGCCGGGGCGGTTGACAATACTGTTTTGTCGTGTTTCTTTATTGCGTAAACATCTCCACACTTCATGGTTCCCGAGTCTTGAAAATAATTCAAGCGCGAAGATTCGCCCTTCTGAATGTCTCTGGGGCTTGATGATTAAATGTCCGGGATTCATTACTGATTAAGACAAGGGAGGCTGGCGTGGTCATTTCTGCCTTGTTAACCGTCGTCAGTCCGCCACACCCAACCCCAGAATCATATAACCTTGGATTCGAACCTGGATTTTTTGGCCGAGCACTGTCGGCAATATTAACTTTCGTGTGACAGACCTGCTCGTCTTGTTGTGTCTTCGGTCTCAATCGGTAGTCGCACATTGACGTGATGGAGAGGCTGGAGCACCCATTTCTAGCCTGTTTGCCACTGTCACCCAACCATTCCCTGGCCCAGGTCCCGATGATCTGGCTTTTGAACCCTGGTCCTTTGACCATTAAACCCTAAGTGGTCCAACACTCTTTAACTCAGCCTTCATCCTTGAGCTGTTGCTCCACCACTGGTTCGAGGCTCGCGTCTCGTCGACTTTAATCCCGTTTTTTCCCAAGGTTTGTGACTCCGCTTCTACTTCTTCCTCTTTCAGGCATTGTCTGGACACCTGCTTTCATCTTTTGTCTCACCAAAAAGAACATAATATTCGTCTGGACTACGACTGGCGGCAACTATGGAAGGGTTTGTTTTGCCTTTTTCCCTATGAATTTTCTCACAAACGATGTCTATCCCGGGCAAAATTGCATCCCGTTGCTAATGGTTTCGGAGCTAATTATGTTGCATGGATTCATTTCCCGTATATTTGTGGATGGTTGGGTTGGGTTTCCTATGTTGGCCCCGTACCTTACGTTGCATTCACTGCAGAGCATTTCTGGGGATTTTCCTTCTCATCTAAATGACCAGTACTGCCATTGTGACTCACAAGTTATTGACCCGATCTGGGTGCCCGGTCGTGGACCACTACCGTCCGTTGTTTCCCAACCATCCGTGTTTCATTCACCGACAGGTTTATGAAGTGACCAGGCTTGGTTGGCTTCTTTTAAGAAAATGGTCCGATAGGACCGTTCACTTTTGCTCGACTATGGAAATTCGGTCAAATTTGTCATGCTTTTATGCTGTTCCGTTTATGTGAGATTTGGTGGTTGCCATCATAATTGTGAATTACTTCTGAAAAAGAGAGTAGCTCGACTATGGGGATTAGGTCGAATCTATCATGCTTCCATACTGCTTCGTTTATGTGAGGTTGGTTGGTTACTCTCAAAATTTTGCTTTATCTCTGAAATAAAATGCGGCATGCAGTAATTAATTGTTTTCACTTTATATGAGGACATGCCGGTAAGATGATAGTTGGTAGCCGTGCCCACAGACTCCACAATGGTACCTACTAGATCAATTTCAGTAGCTGTGATAGCGTTCTCATTATGCTTCTAAATTAACGCGCACGCTATATTACCTGTATCAGATTCATTTTAGAGGTACTATCCTGGGCAGATTTTCACCGGTAACGATGACAATGAGGCTTACCCTATGTCAAATTTCATTAGAAGAGGTAGTTGTCAACCGTGCCCACATAATCCACAATCGTACCTACTGGCTTGATTTCAGTAGCTATGATTACGATCCCATCATGCTTCTAAATTTGCATGCGTGCTGTATTACTTGTACCAGATTCATTGTGGAGGTACTATGCTGGGCACCGGTGACGATGACAATGAGGCTTTCCCTATATCATTTTTCATAAGAAGAGGTAGCTCTTGACTGCCTCATTCATTGTAGAGGTACTATCTTGGGCGGATTGGCACCGGTAACGATGCCAATGAGGCTTACCTTTTATCAACTTTCATTAGCAGAGGTAGCTTTCGACTGCCTCATTATTTGCGAATTTTCTATTCCGCCCAAACCAGTTTTTCGCATAAAAGTCTTACCCGGCTTGCGTTGTGGCGTTCCGCGTGCCGCTGCTTGACTCTCGTGTCCTTCTGTCCATTATATTGGATACAGTTCTATCGCTTACACTGCGGAACGACCTTCGGACCAGTTGCCCTCTTCCCATTGGTTATTCGCCTTCACTTGCTTTTCTTTCCAATCTGAAGCTAGGATGCATTTATTCCACACACCGTTCAAAG
>CACRXP010000045.1:1232607-1251723 GCA_902702965.1 Spirometra erinaceieuropaei | reverse complement strand
TAATTAACGATCTCGAATATTTTGCGCTCCCCGAATGGCTGACATGAATCGTCTGACCTGTAAGACACTTATGGTTCTGTCATCAAAAACCTTTTCCAGTAGAGTTGGATTGCGGTCACTTTAGTAACCATCACGTATCCGTCACGCGTTGGATTAGCTCGTGTTTGCTTCGCGAAGAGTTGTTTACTGTGAATAGTCGCCCTCGCAAACGTCTATGTCACTTCAAGGGTCAATTTCAGCGTGACCAATATAGTGGATCCCGAAGGTCAACGCTTTACGCGTATAAACTACCGGGCTTACCACGTGTGGACGCATTACAAAGCTATCGGCAAGCAAAACTGCCGTTTTGGGAATGTCGTTTATTGCCAATAGAAGCGAAGAGGCGAATCCCGGGAAGCAGTATTGAAGGAGACACGATCGCTGGGACAAGAGCTTTATTAGCCTGACGTTTCGAATTCCTGCTCGAACCCATCATCAGAGACAAAAAGCAGATACGGGTAATTCATGCACAAGGGGCACAAGGGTGCGTCAGATGGTCGAACAACCATCACACCAACATCCAACGCACGTGGTAAGATTGCAGCAATTAACAGCGCAAATGCCGGCCATCAAACAGTCATTACACCACGTCCAACGATCTCTCATGAAAGGGGGAGCCGTGAATTATCATAGGTATGTGGTAGCATGGCAACTGCATCCTATAAATACTGCGGCCCCTTGTGCATGAAGCACCCGTATCTGCTTTTGTCTCTGATGATGGGTTCGAGCAGGAATCCGAAACGTCAGGCTAATAAAGCTCTTGTCCCTGTGATCGTGTCTCCATCTTCGGTGTTGTTTATTTTCAGCGAGCTGAAAAAAGGTGTAATTTCTCAAAATACACTTCAGTGTATTTAAGAGCAGTAGGCAGCGCCCTGAAAAAAACTCGCTCAAATTGTGCATTTTCGGCCCCGTTGTTGGTGAAGGTGTGTGGGTCATTATTCTTCTAAACTCTCCCCACCTTGACTCGCTTCGATTCCTGATTCATCTCACCTGTTTTGGAATCGTTCAGACCGTGGGCGTCTTTAACTTCTTTATCACCTGCGGAGACGGTTTTCTTCAAGGTCCGGACGTCTATGATGAGCTCTACTACGAACTGATTCGCATGGCCTCTGTAGTTGAGGGCATCAACGAATTCTGTAAGTCCTGCTCCACGTACTTCTCCCTCTCTCCACCTACGCATTCACCAACCGACATTATCGTGTTTTTTGCGGAATCTTTGTACTGATAGGTGATCGTAGCCTATTTATGTCACCCATCGGTCTGACTACTCAATAGGAGCCCATCTTAAATCCTAGTGCATCATTTTGCAGTAATTTCAGGTCGGTGGCCGCCATTGCTGCGTGTCTTAGGATGTTCCCGATGGAGGGATGGTGGTCAGTGGTTCGTTAATCGAATTATGTGGAATTCGAATCTCGTGTCTTCTTAATATACACCTAAATTCAAGAGACATCGGTAGTTAAGACGTTCCAGTACTAGTGATCATTCGTGCATCCTGACTTGTCCCCCTTCCATTACAGTATTTCTCAGTCACTCAAAACAATCCTCCTAAAGTATGGAATACTTCCCAACGACTGTTTCATAGGCACATGGAAAATTATGAGAGTCACTGCCGAGCTAAGAGAAAGCAGTGGGAACATACAAAAAATCTGAACCTCGGAACTTGTTAAAACTTATAGCAATCAATGTTGTCAATTGCTATGTCTTAAGGGGGCGTCATCTGCGAAAGAGTCCTGTGGCATGAACTTTTTGTCAAGTGTTTTTGAACCGTACATATTATTTTGCGGTCAAAAACGTATAACAACAGTGTATCCCACTGAAGTTAGTAACAGCTCTTGAGTGATGTCGTCTGACTGGGTTGTCGAGGGGAAATTATGTCAGGATGCACTAATTATCTCATTATAATCCAACTTGTGTGATCCATTAAATTTGGCGGCATATTCGGATTGTAGGTCAGACGTTTATGTCTTTTTGCACCTACTGCAATTCGGTCTTGTGTGGCGTAGGACCGGTTTTAAGGGCTCCTTTGATTTTACGGACTATTTTGCCGAAGGTTCGTCATCGTTGAAATCAATTCATAATGCGGGATATAATGCTTACTTTCTGCTAATGAGTAGCAAGTTAAATAACAGTTTACCCATTCAAACCGACAATGGCTACGTCCGCCAGATTGCACTTGCTGTTTGATTGATGAGTCAAGGGCTTTGCTGCTTGGGGTAAAGACTGATGTGGAGGTGTTTGGGTAATCTTTCCCTAGTTACATGTTAAAATAGAGAGTTGGGTAGAATGCCTTTGGTGTTTTTTGATGCTAGGTATGAAACAATCAGGTGGGACAGGCCTAGGACTGGAATTGTAGTAGACGGTGGGACGACGGGGTTTATATTTCGAAGCAGCAACTGCGACACTGAATCCCTCATCCTCCTTACCCGACGTCGAAGCCGCAAGCACTGTAGGCGAGTCGGCGTGGTCTGTTCGTTGGTATGCTGAAGTCTCACTGCTTCGGCTTCAGGAGTGTTCTAAACAGTGCGTGCTAACGTGTCATGCAAGACTGATGCAAATCCTTAATGTGCCGCCGTTAGTAAGGCCATGTGGGAAGGTGCTAGACACTGGCACTCGCGTTCTTCAGCATTCCTTCGTCATGTTTTTGCCTATCATTCCTGGTATCATGTATCATGAGACCTCGATAGGCGGTGCCAGTCTGTTCTGGAGTTTGTCAGGCCGGCTTATCATTTATCTGGGGGGTTCTTCGCAGAACTTGAGTGAGGTATGCAGGGTGTCCTCCCAACGTTGTTTTGGCCCTCGTCGACGATCAGCTACTGCAACATCAGAAAACGAGGTGGCGAGCATAAGTAACTTTCGATGCATTCTCGTCGGACCAGTACAGTTGTATGGGAACGGGGTAGAAGTAAAACATGTCAGCGATAAGATAAATCGATAAAAGTTCTCCTTAAAACACAGGCGGGGTGTGGGAATGTGGGGGAGGGGGGGGGGATAGCAGTCAGTGTCAGGGGCGGGGTGAGAGCCGAAGGACGTGGAGAGTCTTAGCGTTAGTCGACCTTCGACCACTGTAGACGCGGAGCCTGAACGTGGTTCTTCTGCGCGCATAAGATTGGCCTTCGTAACCTAGTGGCGGCCGCTTCTGCTGTCGCTAACAGGTGCTGGCCTAGTAGCTTAGGGTAGCTCGATGGGACCTCATAAATCCACGAAAAGCTTCGTTGGGGTCCACACGATGTCCGAAATCGACAACATGAGCGAGGATGGCGCTGCTCATGCTCCTAGTTTCGCCTTTTCCCAGCCGTGCCGGGAGGTGTTTCCGTATTCTCTTGGGTAAACGCCGACTCGTGCGACCAATATAGCCTGCTCCACAGGAGAAAGTGAAGGAATAGATGCACATTGAGGTGGTCTGCGGTGGCAACTTACTCTTATCTTCTCCGCGTAAAATAGGGTTAGTAGAGAATGGTATTTCAACCCTTGGTGCTGGGAAGGTTCGCTAGACAGCTTGAGGTAACAATCGGGAGATGGCACCCAAAAAAATCCGCCTAACCAAAGCAGCGTGCCTTACAGAACAGGTGGTAATAGGGGTTTTATGGGTGGTGGCTGGTCGGGATGTACGATACTAGCCGACGGAAAGTCTTTTTTGAACAGATGAATGATCGAAGTTGGCCCGCTCTCCGTTCCGTTATTACAAAATGGGTCACCAAAGGCAGTATAGTGATGACGGACGAGTGGAAGGCGTATAATCGTCCTCCCTCAGAAGATTATCTACATTTCTCTGTTAACCACTCAAAGAACTTCAAAAACCCTACCACCGGACGGCACACCCATTCCATTGAGGCATACTGGAGTAGACTGTAAAGGAGGGAGGGAGGCCCTCTATGTGGTCGAGCTGTGTGGGCCCACATAGACGAAGTATAGTATCGTCTTTGGTTTGACCTCAATGCCAAGTCTTTGAAAGGTGCCTGTGAACTGTTCCTGTCCCATGTTGTGCAGACTCATCCTATTTAAAAGTGATTTTGTTTTGTAATAAACTGCCATAATTCGAATGTATGTCGTATATTCGGGTGTACGTTTGTAACGATGGGGAAGGTTGGGTAACAGCGACCATCGTCCATGTAACCTCCTGCGATGTTCATTCGGCCAGCCCCATGTTAGGCCGTCAGGAAAAGTCGAAGTAGTGCGTGAAAGTAGGCCTGCAACCGCTGATATAGCCTAAAGGTGTTTGAGTCCACTGTTAATGGTATTATTTCTAGTTAACGGATTTTTTTGGGTGCCATCTCCCGATTGTTACCCAGCTTGATCAAGGCGTCTCCTTAGGAGTTCAGTCGCAGCGTCCCCTTGGAAAGGAACTTTGAAGAACAAAGTTTTCTTTTCAGCGGTCGGTTTGGCGGGTTTGATCGGTCGTTCGACAATGTTCTTTGCACTAAACCCGTCAGGATACCCGTTTTCGCGAAGGAAGTCCTGTATTTTTCTGAGCTCCTCCTCGATGCTCTCTGTTAAGCAAATTTTTGTAGCTCTTTGCGCCAAACTTCGGACTAGATTTCGTCTTTGTTGGAGGGGTACGAAACTAGCGAGGTTCGTGTATTGTCCAGACCAGGTTTTCTTCCGATAGGACATTCTCGTCAGGTTTTCTGCTTAGAAGAACATCTAAGAAAGGGAGAGAATTGGCCGTTTCGATCTCCAGCGGGAATTTGATCGACGATGTGCCGATTTGCAGCATCTAAGAGGGTAGCTACGTCGGTTTCTGCAGTGGCAATTACAAAGACATCATCTACATAGCGACCGTAATGTTTGAGCTTATCGGTCTGGTCGCTTAGTTGGAATCTCTCTACTTTGCCCATGAAGACATCGGCAACATCATAAGTCCTCTCGGCAGGTCTTCACAAATCATCCTCACTGCCTGCCTGCCCTCCCTTAGAGTAGGATATCCTTGATGCGCTCCTATCAGTTCATATTCAGGATCCCGTGGCGATTGTTTAAATTAGACCTTCTTGTCGTAAGCAGCATTTTATGTGTTCGTTTCGTTTAATATTTTACCTTTCACAGTGATAATATGCACATTCCAAGACAGTTTGCTTTCAAGGGCGAGATTGTGAAGTCTAGTACACTTTTTAACCCAGGCACTGTTGCAGTGGGTCGAGGAGATCAAATGTAGTCTTCCTCAAGCCTGGGACATTATTGACTCGCATCAAGTAAGGGTATCGTCATTAAAATTTTCATTTTTCCCTATTATAGGTCACCAGACCTCAACCTCATCCGATGCTCAGCTGAAGTCAATGGCCAATGAGCTCCTCTTAGATAGTTCAAACATGAGGTTCGTGTTTTGCTAACTGTTCCTTTTCTAATCACAGTTGTCAGGCTTAAATGTCCAGGGCAGGATATTGACATCCTCTCATTTTCTTCACCCCTATTACATTCCGAACATGAATTTGGTTATTCGTCCCGCTTTGCGTCGCTCCTGGCATCAGACAATAATCGTAGCCGACCAGCCTCACTCACAGACTTCTGGCCACCCAGTAGACTTGAAACATATCGTACTCCAGCAAGATTTTAGCGATTTTCTTGACGCTCTTTCCTCTGGGACACCCTAACCATGCCTTCTTGCTATACCGGTGAAGTGGTCACTCGGGGAAAAGATCTGATCACTCCGCATGTTAGGGAAAAATAACTATTAACTAATCTACACATGGGTCAGGCGTTGTTTCGGTAACCCATGGGTAAATCATTCGACGTTAGATCTTAAGGTTGATGAGGCCAATTTTGTTTACAGTCATTCATCCGTGCGTGCCCGCTTTGTCGTCAGACAGTTTTTCTGGAAATTTGGTATGCTTTTCTAGGGGAGAGAGCGAGAGTTCTCTAGCCCCGTTGGTCATTTTCCATAAAATTACCATCTTTCCTGCATTTTGAGATATTTTTTTCTGAAGGGACGGTAGGATGCTGTCCCCCACTTTGAAGAATTTCCTTGAACTCTCTAATCTGTCTTTGCACCGGAAAGCAGACGTTTTCTGTAAGGTATCAGTATCATCAAAGCACTCGTATTCGGCACCGCCGTTTCAAATAAAATATGTCCTTGCTACTTAAATCTCGTAGGTAGCTTACTAAAGTTGTTTATTTCTGATCTAGGCTTACCGGCATGTGGCAGGGTCCACTCTAATTGCCGAACTCCTTCATCCATAGTATAGCAAACCCTGTCAGTTTAGTTCTCCTGGTCCGCGGAATCCTTGTCGACCGTTAAGAAATCGATTTTTAAGTGCACAATTAGCGTAAATTTCCATCTTACAGTTTTTACATCTTGCTTTTTTTCAAGGTGCGAAAAACCTAGTCTGTTCGTTAAGCGCTTCCAGCTGCCGCTAGACACTTGGCGTACGCCACTGTGTTCTATTTAGTTGTCCTTGTGCATGGCTTGCAGTCAATGGAACGTGTGCGGTGGTACAAGCGAAAGTCTAAAGCCCACTGCGATACGAGCTCTAACCGACAACCCCCAAATCCCTGCCGGCGCGTTGATCTCGCCTGCTGTGCACATCACTTGATTTCGCAGTCTTCCAAATGTTTGTTGGTCAATCCCTCGGCCATTATCCACCCGTCAGGGCTTTTGCCGGTCAAAACGGAACATCTGCATTTCCTATTGCTATCATGCTGCATCGATGAACACCACTCACACTTGCCTCAGGAGTTAGGACACACTCCTCTGGCTATCTCCACGGTAACTCAGAGGGAGTTGGGTTATTCCAACTGAAGATCAGAATTTCCAGCGATCCATGCCTCCTCTTGTGGAGGGGACATTTTTTGATCCTGTTCATTCCGTATTTCCGAGAGTTCGCTTTTTGCGATTCATCGGAGCTGCCGCCACTGCGGACCCTAGCGCCTCAACTGCATTTTAGACGTTCTCTGAAGACCATTTTACGTTAATTTTACTGTCCTTTTTGCACCATCATCTACCGTTAGGGCTAATTATCTAAGTTCCACGGTCACTAGCATGTGTTGCTCATTTCCTGTCCTTGGCATCGATGGATACGTTACCTGCGTATTTTGTTTTGTTTCAGAGCAATTGTCAAACACTTTGAGGCAAAAATTAATGCTTACGCCTCTAAGAGCAACTTGGCATCGTTGACGGAAGCTCAGGTGGGTGTCTGTCCCTGTGTCCCTGTCGTATGAAGGCTTTCGTTACCCTATATGATACAGACTTTTTGTTCTGGCTCCTAATTCTTGGAGGGGCTTTTGTTACCTGTAAATTAAGGGTCATCTGACGATCACTGCTCGAATTTTTTGCAACTTAGGGAATTTCTGGTCTCAGGAACATGTTGTCGCACAGGGTGGGAGAGAAGGCTCTCGGACGACTGTGAGAAACCTATCTTTTCTCACCCCTCCCCCACCGGAAGAATCATCAGACAGCCAGCTGTATTTAAAGTCTTTCCGACTGAGCGGCATTCCTAGGTTTTTGTGGACGAGAAGTCGATCCAGCTGATTTATAGATTTTGTGCAACCTATTGTGCGCCCTTCTTTGCGCCGGCGAAGTCGGTCTCGTGGTTTGATTCCGAGGAAGTGAGAAGCCACCCGAGACACACGGATCGCCCTTTTGCTTCGCCAATCTGTCCTCATGCTTTCGCGACTTGGTCCGCTTGATCCTTTTAATGGTGAGGACTTTCAAGCGAAGGTATTTCAGCAGACAAGAGCGGCCTCTTACCCAAGGTTGCCTTGTTCCTCCTCGATTCTTCCGCCAGCATTGCCGAAACGCTTTCAGTCCGTCCCCCTCGCACGCTGACTGGAGGTTGGCATCGTTTGCTACCCGCAGAAAGGAGAGGATGCCAGGAAATCCCACCAATGATCGCGAAATTCGCTTGTACAACAATGCTCACTAAAGTAGTGTCTTGGCAACGACGTTGACTAGTGTCCCAAACCAAATCTCTGATCCTTATGGTTTCGTTTCACAGGGCAGCCCCGGTCATTTGTGCCATATCATCGCCGACACCCATAGCAAGACGTTTAGTCACCTCGGAAGTATTTTGTTATGTGGTCAAAAATGCCATTACACCCACCGACCTCTGACTCCTGCCGCACTTTGAAAACTGGTTTATGAGGCCATAGAGTGGCCATTCCGTACAAAATTAGCTCGTCCCATGAGCACCGTGTTGCTGCCCTCAACCCAACGCCGTTGCCACTCTGATGACTTTAAGAAGGAAGATCAATCCAAAACCCGACCTGGCATAATCTGTCAGGGAGGGCGCGTAGAGGTGGTTCTTTGACCTTTTCCAATCGGTATCCTTTGCTGGAGGTAAGAATGGGCCGAGTTCCCTCGATCCGCTGCCACAGATCGCCAGACGTGGATATTCACAATTCGTCACGTCACCGAGTCCGTCTAAATCAAGCATGCGTGATCACAGCCGTACCAAGTAATTAGTCTTCTAGATATATGTCTGTTTGTGATTCCTTCCTTCTTGCATATTTTTTAGGTTTACGAAGTGATTCGGGAGAACTACGATGCACTCACACTGCGAGTGTTCGAGGACCTGCATACGCACTTTACTCTGCCCATTCCTGACGCGGCGCAGTCAGAAAAGAACGCTGTGAGTCCTTGTTTCCTGCCCCACCTGTTTTTCATCCTGCGACTTAGCCGTGTTTCTCGTTGGCCTTCTGACTTTTTTTCATGTGATCATTTTGTGGCCCATTGGTCGGCTTCTTCCCGCCACCTTTATCGGAATTCCATTTTCCTCAGATCTGAGTCCCCTGGCACATCTGCAGTACGGACCAGGTCCTGTGCGTGGCACGCGTAGAGTGGCCGTTTGGCTTTGTCAGCCAGAGTGCTTCCACCCGTCTCCAGTCGTCCTGACTCAGTTTTGTCATCGAAACGCAGTTGCGTGGGAGGGACGAGTGCGTTAGATGCTGCATAAGCCCCCCCCCCCAAGTAGTTCGCGCGCAGTTTACCTCTTCTCCGGCCACCTGGCACAACGGTTAACTTTGTCGCTTATGGTGGTCGTACTTCCGTGCGTGTGTGAACTTCACCTATCTGCCTTGAACGTGGACGTTCCCTCCATCCTCTGATTTCAAGGCCCCTTCGACATGCCCATCCCGCCGTCGATGTAGGTGGTGGTTATGCACAACAACCCGGAACGGGGGACTGCCCTCGAAGATATAGTTCGCTCGTCGTTATAGACATTCTCGAGCATGTTCCTGAAGCTTATCGGTCAGTGAACGAGCCTCCAATATAGTATATACATATAGGCCTCGTCTAATAGGAAGTGCCAGGTGTGGGAGTGATTCTGCTGCAAATGGTTGGCCTTGAATCGTCCTTTCCCACCATCGGCCAGAAAAGTTTTCGAGTCGTATTCCATGGCGATGACCGTTTATCGATTTAGTTTAATTTGTGGCAATTTGAGCAGCTAGTGCACCTTAAGCAGGACAAACTATAAAACACCAAAATGCGGAAATTTTATGTCAGCCTTATTTATGTGAGATTCAGATCGCCCTACTGCACCTGCTGTTGGGACCAGGTCGTGGGCGTGGTGCGCGTAGAGTGGCCGTTTAGCTTTGTCAGTCAGAGTGCCTGCGCCCACACTCCCCATTGTCCTGACTCTGGTTTGTCGTCTGAACTCGGTTTTGTGAGAAGGGCGAGTGCGCTAGATGCCGTGTAGGTCTGCCCCACCAGTTCGCTCGCAGCCCACCTCTTCTTGGTCCACCCGAGACAGCAGTCGACTTTGTCGCTTGTAGTGGTCGTACTTCCGTGTGTGACGTTCAGACATCTACCGTAGTTATATATATAGTATATTTTAGGGTAATAGGCAATGCCCTTGATGACCCTATTAACAACGGTACATACAATATAAATGTTAAATGCATATCTTACTAAACGTTTGTCAGTAACACATTTGTTTACATCAAACGTTTTTACAGTGTGGGACTGCGAAGGGTGCGGCAGGCGGTCTTTTCAATGTACACATGAAATTTTAAGTGCAATTATATTCAATAAGCATAAAGTGCAGTCATTTGCGTACGTTGAGAGAAAACATTTCATTAAACGTGAAAGGAAATTTGTGGCTGGCCGCAGATAGTCCTGCTGTGAGAGTCATCGTTTATCAAAGATCAAACGATCCAGCTGCCTTTTGATCTTTGATAAACGACGTGAGCGTTTCCTCCTCCCTCGGACCTTAAACCCCTGCCGTAAAGCTGCACGTTGACGCTCTCTAATAGGAGCGGACGAATAGGAAGTGCTCTCAAAGCGCGGTTCGACCTAGTCTGTGAAGTTGATTCGAGGACGGTTTCGTATTTCCCCTACTCGACACTTGCCGTTTCTGGGGAATGGAATGTGTTGACTTTTTGCAGATCCACTGTGGCTAATATTCCCATTTGCAGAAGTGTCTTGCGCGACACCACTGAGACTGGCCAGATCCGACATGATCATAGCCACTTTTCAACTGCAAGTACGCTCCTCTTAATCCGTCGCATCTCGATAGTCATATCGTCCGCCTTCTCTTGCTTTTCCGTCTCCAATCGAAGCAGTGCGCTTCGATTTCGTCCTACAGCCAGTTCACTCCCCCCCCCCACCCTTTGTCCGCTAGACCTTTATGCCGCGTGCCCTTGCTTTTGTCTCTTTAGCTCCTGGAAATGGTTCAACAGATGAGGAGGTGTTGCCTGGATGCTTCAGTCGGCTTTCAATCCCGGTTCGCCGAGCTCTCCGTCATACGTTGATGGGACGTTTGGTGAAGTCCTGCTCTCAGCCTTCCCTCCATACTTTTCTGTACACAGTCTTTCTTCTGCTCTCCCTCATCACCTCGTTCTGCTCCTCTCTCTCTCACCTACTACTTCTATCTTAGTGATGAATAAATTTTCTCTTTTGAACCTTCGTCCAGCCTTGTCCTCTGGCCATATTGGCAGCGAGGTCTAATGCACCAGTCTCGCCTCAGAAGGCATTTGAAGTCCGCCCTCTATTCTCAAATACATGTGGCAGTGCTGACTTACTACTGGCCATTTGTGCCTTTATCTCGTTGGCGGGCCACGCTAGCTCACTGCGCGCGCCTGTCAGGCAGCGCAGCGTCTACGCTAACTCGTAACTATTGCCATACCTGCTTGTGGTATGCTCTAGATGTGGCCTTTATGCCGCGCTAGCCACTGCGTCCAATGCCATCACCAGCTACTTGACTGACTAGGACAGTAGAGTGGTGCATGAGAGATGGGATAGATGGTGAAGCGGACACTGTGGAATCCGTCATCATGACACGCTCCAGCGCACTCCGAGCCGCCCTTATAAATATCTGGCCCATTTAGTGCAAGTCACTGCGTCCGCAGCAACCTCCGGTCGTGTTGATATTCTTTTCTCGTCGGAACATGGTAGGTGAGGGAGGAGGGAGCGCGGTAGGCACAGTGCAAGTCCACCTTACGCACGCAGGTCACCGGTGTTGCGCCCAACTGTACGCGGTCCCTCGGCAGACCTCGTCGTCTGCGACGGTCAACAGTTCAGGTATTTGTGCTGTATTGACAGGTTGTACTATATTTCCGAGGGCCCACCAACGGATGCATGTCGCAAGCGCGCGAAGGCGGCGGTAATGCCCATGTCATGCGCCGCTGTGCGGTTGCTGGTTGGGCTCGAGAGAGAGCCCGTAAAGCTCAACGGGACGAGTGAGTTCCGTAAAAACGATCGGTGAGCGCCTTCTACCATTGTATATTCCCAATCGAAACTGACAGGACAACAGGCTCCTCGCCCAGTGGTTAGAGGCGTGGACTTTTAACTACCAGGTCGCGAGTTCGAGCCTCGGGTGTTCCACATTTCGGGATTGGGTATGACTGGCTGACGACGGCCAATAAACCAGAATTTGTCATTTCAGTCTCCCTTGTCTTTGTCCGTAATGCTATTTGGCGTCCACTGCAGTTTGTGGGTGTGGAGGGCACATTTGATTTCTAGGCGTTATGGCACACAATTTTGTTCTGATTCTTGCCCGACGTTTCATTAGCCGCATTATCTTGTCGCGACACTTACAGTGGATGGGTAAGGAGCTACTATCACTGTTATCTGGCAGGAACCCATCTCTGCGGTTGACGGTAACCAAGTCCCTGGATCCTGTGCGGCAGGTCCGACGTCAGAGTTTCGGAACCATTCACCGCACCTTTGTTGCAACCGGAGCATGCAACCCTGCAACTCCGGCCCTTTTGTTTTCATAACGCGAAATCGTCGACAAGTACTACCCTTTAGCAATCCAGGAGGTTTTACGCATATATTAGAAGCATTATGTAGCCTGGGACCCCCCCCCCTGCAACCCCCACTGTGAGCAGCTGTCCATCCTGACTTCGTATTATCAATATAAGTTCGCTGAGATCATTCAGTTAGTTGAAAAGGCTCCCCTTCGCACTCACTTGACACTGACGTTTTATGATGGATTGACTGTCGCATCTGACGATGTCCACCGTGTGCCTCACAGCAAGGTAAAACGGCCAGGGTGACTTGCGTGGGATTTCTTTTATAGCGATAGTGGACTTGCATAGCATCTACTCACTCCCTCCTCCTCCCCCCCCCCCCACCTGGACCTGGTGTCAAGACAGAGTCAAGAAGACCGGAGGCGGGGATGACACAGGTGGATGGTGTGGCCGGAACCTCACCTAGGCGTACCACCACATCCCTCGATCCACAACAAACGCTTGACCTTTGGAGTAGGTGATACCATACTAACAGCAGAGGTACTAGCCAAAAGCCCATACACGCGTGTTTCGTCGACGTTTTGCCGCTGAATGAGGCAGCTGCGAGGGGTTCGTCTCGTCAATGGGTCCCCCAGCATTCCCCACTGGGACCATTTCGAAATCTCTACTAAGAATATAGGCTTTTGGCAAACCGTCATACATGATATTACACCAATTCTTAGAAGATGTTTACATATTAACTTTACTAAAAGACTATCTTCAAATGTTATCCTATTTTTGATGTCACATTTACTTAGTTTTTCTAAATAAACAGGCTTTCTACATGTACATCTAAAACAGAAGGTTACTCAACTACGGCCATTTTTGACGTCATCGATACGTTCCGCCTTTCTAAAAAAGGTAGAATTTCTAGAGGAGGCAATATTATGTTTAATAGGTTTTCCATATTTTCAGCTCCCTGAAATTTGTTCTTTATGAATAAAGGTGTTGGGTCCATTAATTTGTGCCGGTTCGGCATCTTTCATCCCTCAGGTCACCTACTGTACGACGCCGCATTTTGGTGGCTTAGGGTGTTGGGCGGAAACATCGTCAGTCAGTCAAAATTAAGAGTCAATCAGAACGGTCCCATCCTTCGCCTTACACAGTTGCTACAAGTTAAAAGCAGACTAGTACTGGTCAGCTGTTACACAGAGTTTTCAGATAGCCTACTATTATGGAGGTAGCATGAGTGGGGTTTACTGATGGAGTAGTTCACCATTACTCTTAAATATACTGAACTGCACTTGGATAGAGTATATTAAAATAGGTGTTGACCTTTACATTTGTGAATGACTCGCTGGATCCAGACTCGCGTCCAGACTATTTGTTGTTAGTAGTCGTGTCAACGCCTGCATAGGCTCTAGCGTCTCAGGCCCAAGCCAAAGCGTAAATGTCCATTAGGGTAGAGGGATATCATACTAAAAGCCCAGGTAATTGCCAAATGCCCACAAACGCGTGTTTCACCGATATTCTGCTGCTGCATGGCGCAGCTGAGAGGGGCTCGGCTCATCAGTGGGTCCCCCAGCATTCCCCGTGTGCTTTCTTGTAGATACTCCAATTTAGAAATTGTCGCTTTTTAATTTCCTGAGGAATTATCTACGAACTTGGAGTAGTTCAGTTTATTCAAGGTCTATAGACTCAGACCGACTTTGGCCCAAATATTCATGTATAAAATTCTGGGTCTGAGCCTATAGACCTTGAATAAACTGAACTACTCCAAGTTCGTAGATAATTTCTCAGGAAATTAAAAAGCGACAAACACTTGACCAGGATTTTAACCAAAGACATCGTAACAACGGTCAGAAAGACGAGGATGACTTAGAAACCATGTTCACAAACTGTTTATCCAGTAGGGGTCGCGCAAGCACATCTACCGGTAGGGAACTAGGTGCCAGAGAACTTCTCTCGCATAACAGGCTACGAGGGTTATGGTTTGTTGATAATGGTATAGCAGATGCCTACATACTTTGATACTCAGAACAGCCACATGCAGCCCCACATCTAGCTTGGGCCATCACCCTTCAGAGGCTGGGTAACCAGTCTCTAGTGGACTGAAAGGCACTGCCCGCAAAACACACACTACTAGCATGCGTGGTAGTGCCAGAATTCGTGGCAGCCTGACTCTCAGTCTATTAGTCCGCCACTCCGCACAAACACACACAACGGCGTTGACTGAGTTGAGGCGTCAGTCGGTAACGTTCCTAGCCAGGACGCTTGCGTACCGGGATATTCTCAGACTCGGATTGCACATACAGCATAGGGGCCGCATGGAGAAGAAGCCTAGAGGCACACTTCCCACCTGCGTGAAAGGTGGCGGTTGAGTGCTTCGCGTCGTGTGGCGATGGGTGATGTTGTTGTGTGGTGCAGGTGCTGGTGGGATGCTTCAAGCGCTGGTTCGTCAGCCTCTATGCAATGGGTTCACAACTGACTGACCACGCCGTTTTGCAAGGTGAATATACGGTGACAGTTCTTGCAGGATTGATCGGGAGTGCCAAAATCAGTTTCGGTAGTGATAGTGATGTGGAGGCGCTGTTAAAGCCAGGCGAGTTGAGCCTTGTCATGTAGATTAGTCTAGGCTTGGTGGATGTGCAAGCTGTGCTAGTTGTGCCTTCAGTGTGGGGAATTCCGCTCTCGTGGACACGCAGGTGACCTAGTAGGTCCATGCGGTGGGTGAATGTGCGCTGTCTATGTGGGCAATTGATGTGGATATGGCGAGTGTCGGTTGGTGCTCTAGGCACTGCTTCGTCAGCCTCTGTGCGATGGATTCGCAAGTGACCGAACAGGCCATTGTGTGAGGTGAATGTCAGATCTTAATTAGAACGGTTGTGGACCGAGTTCGCATCACCGGAGGTGGGGGGTGCTCGTGGTGATGGTAGCAAATGATGGGACATCGAACGTCGTCCCATCGGTGGGCGAGAGCATGATATCATGGTTTTGGTGGGCCTGGTTGTTGTGGTGAGCGCTAGGACTGGAGCAGAGCGATGATGTCGGTGGTTGGTGGCGGTGAGGCAGCCGCTAAATGATTGGCGGTGACAGGGGTGGCCGCTTTAGCGGGGTTTGTAACAGCATGTCCCCGCTGGTCTCGCCTCCGGACGAGGATGTAGTCCAGCAGATGCAACTGACGCGACCGAGGATGTATCCGGGTTACCTTCTTTCGCATTGGCAGGCAGAATTAGGTGTTTGTCAGGATGAGTCGATGCTCTGCGCAGGCTCGTAAGAGGAGCAGGCTACTGTTATTGGGGCCGTCGAGACCACAGGAACCCAGCACTCCTTTCCAGGCAGCATGATCTGTGCCATGCCAGAGGGCAGTTTAAATAACTGGGGTATTCTTTGTGGTTTTATTGTTATAAACAATAATTTTAACAGAGAACGACAGAGTTAAAGAGACAGCGTTGAAAACTGAAAGCTGGGTATGCATTCGAGACGATTAGATTAGCACGTCCGCACATGGCAAAAACCGCTTATGGTCAGTTTAAAAGTGAAGGACATCAATCTACAATATGTCAGAGTGACCATGTAGTTCTCATGTGGGAATACACATTATTCTCCCTTCCTGCACAACCGCTCGATTCCCGACCCAATATTTGGCGCGGCGATTTCGAACAGATGAAAAAGGATCTTAGTCCTATCGACTGGGCATCCACTCTCTCCGGCGATGTCGAAGAGGCTTGGTGTCAGTTCAAAGAGTTAGTCCACAACCTCATCTCCAGCCACTGTCCAATCATGCGCAAAAGACTAACAAATAGACCTCGCTGGTTGACTCCGTCGTTAAAGAAGGAAGTTAACAAGAAGAGGAAGCTATGGAAAAGATCGCTGACGGATCGCACGCCAGAATCCCTAAGCAGTTATAAGTTTCAGAGAAATCGGGTCAAAATTCTCATCGCCAGAGATAGGAAAGCTTTTGAAAAGAATCTTTTGAACCGTGCCATGATTAATCCAAAAATCCTTTACAGCTACATAAGACAGAGCACACGGAACAAAGATCCTGTCCCACTGCTGCGAACGGCTGAGGGTGTGGAAATCTCTGATGACAAGGATAAGGCTGAACATCTCTCTCAGTTCTTCCGATCAGTCGTGACAAGTGAACCTGCTTTTTCCTCACCCACTTATGAAGACGATGGAACGCCTACCCTCGAAGCCGTCTTCTTCACCGAAACAATTGTTGGGAAAGAGTTACTACACCTAAAAGAATCGACCTCCCCGGGCCCTGATGCAATTCCGGCCAAGCTGCTGAAGGAACTAGCTTCCGAAATGTCCAAGCCGTTAGCCTCGATCTTTCAAACGTCATTTGTTACCGGATGCCTGCCCTCTGACTGGAAGTCCGCTACCATCATTCCGCTTTTCAAGGGTGGAAGTCGTGCGTCTGCGAATAACTACAGGCCAGTGAGTCTTACCTCCATCTGTTGCAAAATCATGGAGAAGATCATTAAGAAGGCCTTGGTGCAGTTCCTCGAGCAGCACCATCTCCTTTCTGATGCCCAACACGGCTTTCGTAGTGGTAGGTCCTGCCTCACGAATCTGCTCTTTACGCTCGAACGCTGGACCAAAGCACGTGATGAAGGCAAGGTGGTGCATGCCATCTAAATTGACTTCAAAAAGGCTTTCGACAGCGTTCCTCATCAACGTCTCTTGTACAAACTGCGCAACGCTGGAATTCGTGGACGCCTTCTTGTATGGATCCAGAGCTTTCTGGCTGGACGGTCCCAGAGAGTGCAGGTCGGGCGTCAACAGTCGTCAGATGTAAGCGTGGTGAGTGGCGTCCCACAGGGCTCAGTCTTAGGTCCCACGTTATTTCTCGTTTTCGTAAATGACTGCGTCAAGGACCTAGACTGTGATGCCATCCTGTTTGCCGACGACATAAAATTGTGGAAAGTTATTCACAATGCGGCAGACGCAGACCACCTGCAAGCAAACTTGAACAGGCTCGAAGACTGGTCGAAGCGCTGGCTTATGCCCTTCAATATAAGCAAGTGTAACTTTCTTCAACTCGGCGGCTTCAGAGCCCCCAGCCCCAGGACCTACTTTCTAAACGGCACACCACTGCAACAGGTTGACAGTCAGAAGGACCTGGGTGTATGGATTACATCTTCACTCAAACCAACACTGCACTGCGCGAAGGCGGCTAAATCGGCTACGGCCACATTGCAACTCATTAGGCGAGCATTTATGGGATTTGACCCTGACTGCTTTTCCAAAATATTTGGCACCTTCGTGCGACCTCATCTAGAATACGCCATACAGGCGTGGAGACCCTGGACTGCCAAGGATTATACCGTCTTGGAGAAGGTCCAGAGACGGGCGACCAAAATGACACAAGGTCTGGGAGCACTGCTCTATGAAACCAGACTGTCAATCCTCAACCTGTTTCCCCTTTCCTACAGGCAATTACGTGGTGACCTTATACTAACATTTCGCATCATCAACGGCCTAGACTGTTGTTTAGATCCCACTGATTATTTCACCCAAGCTAACACGCCCAATTTGCGCGGTCATCCCCTGAAACTACGCGCAGGGAAATCAAGAACCAATGGACGAAAGTCCTTTTTCAGTAACAGAGTGGTTGCAGCCTGGAATGCCCTACCTACCGACGTTGTAACCTCCTCCTGTGTGAACTCCTTCAAGTGTAGACTTGACCTGCATCAAGCTTCCCAATTGCCAACCCCACATCCACTCACATAACCCGGTATTCTCTTATATGTGTTTATACTACTTGTAATTAGTAAGTAACCATTAATGATTACTCTTTTTCGGCTAGCTGACAGCTGTCCGCGAGTATGTACAAAATCCCTTTTTCACCTTCCCATTTATCAATGTTTTTCTCCGACGACTTGTAACCAAGAGGGAATTCAAAGGCGCTTGCCTATATTTCCCTTAATAAACTGATACTGATACTGATGTGTAGATGAATAAGAATTCCGAAACGAGGAAAAATTTTTCATATAATACCAATTTACTTGAAAACAATTAGCATAAAATGCGACTTGATGTACAAACTTGCCTTACTTTGGTCGGTCAAGCATGTGCAACAGGAAACCACCCGCCGTTGGGGCCAGAAGGCCGACCAGCGGTCGTTCTGATCGATTTACTTCAAAACCGCTTTCTTCATACTTTGCAAGCTTGTTCACAGGCTGCTTTGCCAAACTAAATGAAATTGCTTACCCGTCTACACAAGCACAACTGTCGACTCGGATACTTAATCCAAGCTCACAGCTTTTAACTCACATCGGAGGAACTGACCGCAGGTTTGACTTCCGAGGAACAACTCTCTCAAAGCGATGCAAATACGATTTTCCCGTCCCTCTTATGCAAGATATTTAATCTTGCTCTTGAAAGGGAAACTTATCCTACCTTGTGGAAGGAATCACACATTTTGGCCATTACTAAGCACGGCAAATCTACATCCTTTGATGACTTTCGGCCAATAAACACCCTCCCTGCAGTTTCGAAGATCTTAGAGACATTGATCAAAGATAAAATGATGTGTCACTTAACAGTGAATAACTTACTGAGTGCTGCCCAGCATGGATTCCTCAAAGCTCGATCTTGTGACACCTGTCAACTCTCTTTCTTTGACTATGTTCTCCAATCTAGGGACCATGGTTTTGCTCTTTACACAGTATATTTCGATTTCACTAAGGCTTTTTACCGTGTTGACCATGCTCTTCTTCTCTTGAAACTGTCCTCTTTCGGAATAGGTGGCAAACCTTTAAACTTTATATCCTATTACCTCGGCACTCGTACACAACGAGTTAAGATTTCCAATAATATCTCCAACCCCGCACGTGTGAGGAGTGAGTCATTCAGGGTAGTGTACTCGGCCCGCTTTTATTTTGCCTTTTCGTTAATGATGTGCCCGATTTATTTCAGAATGGTAAGCCTTTCATGTATGCCGATGATCTTAAAGTGGCATATCGATATAAG
>CACRXP010000045.1:1199548-1215124 GCA_902702965.1 Spirometra erinaceieuropaei | reverse complement strand
TTCCTAATGGCAACGGCTGCGGTGTTGTCATCTGGTGTTGTGAGTCCCCGGTCCCGCTAGTAAGTTTTCTAGTACTCGTCTCAGGAAGCTGTCCTCTATCAGACATAATTAGCGTGTGTTTGCGGGTCCGTCGCCCATGGTTGCTGCTTTCGTGAGCGGTCTACTCCGTTGGGTTTGAACCATCACCTTTGTGATAATGTTGATTAGGGCGTTTAGGCCACGAAATCGGGTGTAAAGGCCTTCGGCAACCCCGATTCGTCTTCTTCCGGGTTTAATTGTAAGCTGTGGGAACTTGACGCATCCAGGTTCTTGTTGACGATGGCCATCCACTATGAAAGTCTATCACTCCGCGCCTTCGGAGTAACACCCGTAGTCAAGGATAGTTTATCACACAAGGTCCACTTACCTATTATTTCCTTGTCTCTGATTTGCTTGAGATTGTTTCTGACCCACTGAGTCTTTGTCAGTGGACCTGGAGAATGACTATTTTGTGTAAGACACGGAAATATGCAAAGACATCTGCCCCGACTGTCGTCAGGAAAATTTCCGCCAATGTTCGCTCTGAGTGTTTTCGTTTCTGAAGGGACTGCCGACCGAACATTCGTTCCTCGTCATCAAAGGACAGAGATATTGTTTTCGACTGAAGACAGCTGTCTGTTGCCTTGATGGTGCTGCGCCGTTCGGACCGGTCTATCAAAGTGCCCCCCCCCTCCCCCGGAAGGCCACGAGCACTGGCTGCCTGTACTCGGATATGATCGGTGCTCTGGGGCGAGAACCGAATCATCCTGTCCATTAACAGCCTCCGAAGTTACTGCTTGAGTACATAAGATTTTTTAGTATGAAGATACTAAGCTGTTCATGTGCATGTCTCATGCCTCATTGGTGCGTCAAGCGGACTGGAAATGCTAGGGTTAGTCGTGGCTGCTGACATGGCGTAAGCCGCAATGCAGAGTAAGGTCATTGCGTTTCGGACCTTAACTACACCGGCGACTTCGTACAAGTTTGCTGTTGGAACGTACAGTCGAAGGCCGCAAACGAATGCCTGGTTACGTTGTTTGTGTGTGCGACGTAGTTGTACGCGCTTGTTAATTTATATGACTTAGGTACGCCAAAGTATGTCCTGACTGATAAATTGGTGCACGGCCGCATGTCTACGACTGTTTCCATTTTGTAGATCCAGAATTCCGCCTCTAAAAGTGCAAGGCATGCGTAAACATTACGTTTGCCCACAAGTGCACAAGAAGCACTGGGTGGGTCAGGCAGTTAGACAGGCCAGTGGAATGGGTGTGACGCAACAGTCTCACCCATCCGTAAAGTAGCTTTATGGAGCAGACTGCTAAATCTGTTCTTCTTGGAACCATTTCGTTAGTGGACTGAGCTTTAGGACTTTGGACCCGGACTCGGACTGACCGATGATCTCGGATCGTTTGGTACGCTCTGGCCTGAATTGGGCCTCTAGCTCGGTCGCCTGATACACTGGCTAGTATAAAGGTGAAAAAGCCTTGCATCGCACGCTAGAGCATGGGGACTTTTCGCACTGACAATGCGCAGTTTCACCGCGTACAGCACTAAGCGCACGTTGCTTGTCCCCCCTCCTTGGGTACGCCTGTCAGATAATGGCTCACGCAGCGCTAAGGTGTCAGGTACCACCTCCACAGCGTTGTCGGTGACAAATCTAACCCATCAGGCTCAGATATGCGCCGTGGGACCGGTGTTGTTGAGGATTTCATGTCTCTGTGTCTTCTTGGTGCCGTTGTTGACGTCGCACTTGTTGCGGTAACGCCAAATTTCGATGACTTGCACGAAGAGGCCTTTCATGATGCTCTCTAGGCGTAGTCAGGTGTGTCCCACCTTTGCATGCGATTGGAATGCTAGAGCAGGAAATGTTAGGTCCGCCTGCTGGGCGAGTTCTTAGATCGCGTGCAGCGGACCCCCATTTCCTGAGTAGTGAACTATTTACCAATCCTGTCTCTCTGTCATCTCAGGGGACACTAGTCGAAAGCTGTACTATGAATTTGGGTTTTGGTGCCGTGATGCATGGTCCTTACGCCCAGCAGATTCTCGCGCGGTATGGAGATAGTCGGCTAGTGTTTCCTGCGCTCCGCTGTCCAAATTCCTTCCCAGCCGTATTTCTAACGACGTTGACTTTAAATGTACCTATTCTACTTAAAAGCTGAGATAGTCCGACGGCTAGGAGGTACCACTCTGCGCGTCATCCCTCAAACCTGACCTCCGACGCACCTCCAGCCCGTCGATTTGCTGGACTTGCGTGCCAGCTGGTCCAACTTTGCGTTGGAGTCTGTTGCTAGCCGACTGCAGTGGATGGTGGTTATACTTTTTGTGAGATGAATCTGCATTATGTACTCCGCTGGAAGGGTTTGTGATGAGTGATGTACAGGTGGCCTTCAAGCACGCTAGCTTGCTCCCATATGACAAGTCTGCGATCACTTATGCGCCACTGGGCAGTAGTATCCAGAGTCACGCCCTCTTTGGGCGTTCTCAACAGTCCTACCTTCGGCTGTCGGGCACTGTCGTGCTGACTAGTCACAGTAACCGGACTGGAATATTCTGACAAAAACTTCGGTCAACGTTGGGGCGCAGTACTTTTACCTTGACTATAGCATCCTGATGCCTGTCTTGCCGCCTTGACACTGGCTTTATCGGCCGTCATTTCCGGAATCAAATCGGATGGCTGGTTGCATATTTTCGACATTACCTATGACGTGCTGTCAAATGGCGTCCTTCAACATCCTTTAATTATTCTTAGTATCTAGTCCAGCTACCGATTTGCCTTCTCACTAGGCCTACCGACCGCGTGTGGCGAGTTAACGTCACTGGAGCTGAAATGAGCTGTCTAGATCATTTTTGGGCAAACTGTGTGCTGCGAGACGGACTCGGGATTTCTCAGTTCGTGGACGCCTGCTACTGGCTGGCCAGTGATCACTCGCGCCCGTAATTATTCCCACAGGCTGCTAAGGTCATAATCCACCTAACACTATTTAAACTTGCTCTCCCGTTATCTACTAGCTTTCGAAAGAGCGGACTAGAGGGGATCTTGGGTTCTGGGGGTCTGTAGGTGGTTTTGGTGACAAAAGCGTCTTAAGGATGTCATTACTTACGGTTGGCTATTTTTAATTCGCCAGTTTCGGTCTCCCCATCCAGTATCCAACTTGGCCATTTCCTTCCATTAACCCGGGTGTCATTTATGCCGTCTTGGTTCTCCGGGACTTGATCTACTTTAAATAGCTTGGTGCTTTTGACAAACATGAGGTATGTCCATTAGTCAGTTTGACGAACAGGCACCAGATAAAAAAATTACCTTATTCTCCGAAGTTAAATTTTTCAGATCTGCAAGCAATTCTTGTGCTGGACCTGAGAGCGGATCTTCGTCATCTGACAAGATCAACGGCGTGATATCCTTCCTCTGGTTTTGTTTTTTTACACTTTGAGAGATAACTGATTCCTCAAATAGGCGGACAGCTCTTCCCCAGCCTTTCCTGTTCAGACCACCTCTGTATGATCCGCAAATGTCTCCGCCGACTTGCATACACCCAATTCGCGGTTGTCCAATCTGCTTAAGCTGCCTTTCCTTGTCCGCTCGAATTTAGAAATGGCCATTCCAGTCTCCCTTGTCTTTGTCGGTAATGCCATTCTGCCTATATATCATGCGCCGCTGCGCGGCTGCTGGTTGGGCTCGAGAGAGAGCCCTTAAGGCACAACGGAACGAGTGAGTTCCGTATGAACGATCGGTGAGCGCCCCCTAACATTGAAATCAGATTACTCGTCCAAGCCTGGTTGCTGTCCCTACTCCTTGCAGTTCCATCTTTTCATTCCCTCCCATTCCTAGTTGATTTGTCTTATCGCCTGTCCTGGTGTGTGCTAGGATGTTGCGTGCTCGCAGCAACCAATTACTGTGAGGCTTGTGTTGATTTGAGTGGCGGTGATGGCGAATCCCATGTTGCCAACGATGAGGACGGTGGTAACGATTATGACTACGATGGTTGGGGTCAATTCGATTGGCTTCTTGACTATACTTATTTAAAAATCGGTCAATAATGAAAAAGGTGGGTACGGAAGAGAGGGGAAGATTATGACTTGTTAACGATGCATTCTAAATCGTTTTAACTGTTCGCAGCATAAGAGCATCGAACTTTTTTGTACTTTCCGCTACATCGTTAGCTTTCTGTAAAGCGGCGCATTCTCAAGTTCGCTGTAAAAACGGCTAGCTCTTATAGAGGGCGCAGACCTCCTCCATCCGCCTCGACCGGGAATAAAGTCCGTACTCACCCTCGTTCTTATCAGGTGGGAGTTAAGAAGTTTTCGTTGTCGCGGGAGGGTTTCGGTTTCTGGATAAATTACCATCGATCGGAATGTACTGGAGGCCGGTGTAGGGGTAGTCACTCGGGAAGTGTTTTATCTGTGTGTACCTTCGCGGAATGCATGAATCAGACTATAAAGGTGTTACTGGATATCTGCGGACAGACAGACAGGAGTTACATCTAGGGACCATTATATATATTAGTGAAAAGAGCCCTCCGCCTTTAGTGTATGAAACCGTATCAGCTACCTTGCGCTGCAGTCACTTCCGATGTCTGCTACCGCTTGATGTCCAGTCCATTTACCGGCTTGCGGATCGAGGCACGCCATCAGCGAGCGCTTTTGTAAAGTGTTTGGATTTCGCGTTTGCGACCGCCTGCGTAGGCTCTAGCGTAGAAAAAACCTACTGGCTTCCAAGACGTTATCACCCACTTCCTGTCCGGCCACTTCGCCCTTGGCTGAATAGGGATCAATCAAATGCCGCGGAGATACGTAAACGGCTCCGCGTAGATTGGACGCTAGTGTCTCTTCGTTTATACTAGTTAGGCTTCCGGTATATAATCATGAGACCGGTCAGACTCGCTCCGAGTTTCTGCCGTTCCACAACGGAGAACAGCCGAGACCAATTTTAAATATAACATTTAAATGACTCCGATGTATTCTGACTGCGAGACGGAACTGGGCGTTGCTGTTTCTAATTAGAACTTCGAGTTCGCGATCCACCTAGGGTGTCACTTGGTGACTAGTAATTACTAAGTGATAAGCATTATCGACAAAGATCAAGAACATTGGGGGTGCCCATTTGGGGATTATTTGCCGCCATCAGTCAGCACTAAAGTTTGCAACTTGAGCGCTCGACCTCTGATGTGAGGTTGCGTACTCCTGATCGGGGACCACAATCCTTGATTTCGGTAGCTCATTTGGTTAGAGCAGCCGGCTTAATTTCTCCTCGACTCATCGGAACTGTATCCAAACCTCGATCGTGCGATCCGAGGTTGACTGATGGCGGCTAAGGAGTCGGAAACGACCATTCCATTCGTCGGTAATCTTAGAGCGACCTTTCAGCCGACGCCTGTGCATCCATGCATGCTCGCACAGATACGTCAACCACGGCTCACTGCCCGACGTTGTGAGGCTTTTTTACTGTTCCTTGCCGCGTCCGGCCAACCCCTGAGAACGCGATACCCTTTGTGGTGTATTAGCCAATCACGGTTGATCAATCGGCTCCAAGGTTGGCGTGGGCGCCCTTCCCGGTGGAGTCGAGTGCGCATCTCGCTTCCAGCTACGTATTCATCACGCGTTCTGCACGCGGAATGCTCAGTTTTTCACTTCGGAACTTGGCCTGAGGATAGTAGTTGTTGTGGTCTGCCTGCGACTAGTTACTCCCACTGCAGTGCCTCTCGAAAACCGGTAAAAATTTTACCAACAACAGGCTGGCTGCTCGGTGTCCTCTCATTTGCTTCAGGAAACTGGGCATCTCTGCGAGAGGCAAGTATGGGAACGCATTTTAACAGAACTCGGAGACCGTAACACACTTGGAGCACACGTATCAGCGAATGCTGGGTCGTGAATCTATCTACGCAAGTCAGCAATGTGAACGGATGGAGACCGTGGTCCGACTGCGTTTCCAAATGGTGGGCTACCAGGCAGCTGACCTTCCTTAATGCTCCTCCAGACATGTCTTGTGTGCTCTTTAAACCCGCCGACTAAAACTCAACATCTACCCTCGCGTTGGTTAAGTGGAACATTTTTTTCAATTTGCCTGTCTGCATTCTTCCCTCTTTGCGATTGTGCTGAAGTGGGAACACCGACTAGTTAGAGCAGTAGTCATTCAGTAGCCGGGACTACCAGTCATCACTCCAACGGCATGGTTCACCCCAAACGCTGCCTTTCAGCCCACTGGTTTAGGGCACAACTGCAAAGGCTTACTATCAAGTGATAGACGCCTCCGGTGCTCCTGAATTGGCCAAATCAGTGGTGTACGTAAACTGCCTTTTCACTGCTACGCTGTAGCGCAGAAGGTCAGATTAAAAAGAGGGGCTATCTGAATTCGAACCTGTTGGAATCTGCAAAGAAACCTATTCCCACAGGTAATGAAAGCATGTAATAATAACCAACAGCCGAAGACTGGCAGTCCATATTCCCAGAAAAGTACTAGCTAGAAGCATAAAATGATCCGATGCCGAATGATCTGCATCGTCAGTAGGTCCGCTAGAGTTCCCCATGTGATTTATGCTAGGATTTCAGTTTGGGCCTAGTAACTCCGTCGGAAAGTATGGGGTGAGTGTTGAGCAAAGTCGCCGACACTGTAGGTCAAGTCGGCTGCGAAGTGCACACATGAAGTCAGTTAGCCAATCAGCACGTGCTGCATGTGGAAGTGAGCGTGGTGCTTTTGCTTACTCATGCAGGCTTATTAATGACCGGCCCAATATATACCTGTGTTGTTAGTACGGTAAATCATTGCACAGTTCTATACTACTGGCTGCCTTTGGCGGTTTGTGAATATTGAGCGGTTATTTCGCAGTAGCTGATGGATTTCAGCTCAAATATTCATATCAAAATTTGGAGCGTGCCTGAAAAGGCCCGTTTCGAAAGATTTACTCCAAGTTCGCGCATTAATTTCCTCGGAAATTAAACAAGGCAAGTTAACACTGGAGTTCATATACCAGAAAACACACGGGGAAAGCTGGGGGACCCACTGACGAGCCGAACCCCTCACAGCTGCGTCAGGCAGCGGCATAAGATCGGCGAAACACGCGTGTCTGGGCTTTTAGTTAATACCTGTGTTGTTAGTGCGGTAGATCATCGCACAGTTCTATTCACAATTTTCAGAAGACGAAGATGCGATCACTGGAACAAGAAATGTATTGGCCTGACGTTTCGGATTCTCACTCGAATCCGTCATCAGAGGCATTCGCAGATAAAGGTGATGGTGGCACAGGGAGTGCAGTATTTATAGCACGTGGCTGCCGTGGGACCATATGCGCACTGTAATTAACGTCTCTCGCAATCACCCCTGGGGTCGTAATTGATGCGGAGGTGGCTTGTCAGTCCGAGTCCGAGTCGTCAATTGCCGTGATTTCGTCATCCGTGCTGGATGCTGGTGTGACGATTGCTCGGCAAATTGGCTCACTGTCACTGAGATAATTGCTCGCCCGCGCCCTCCCCACATGACTGATTCCCCTGCTCAAGGAAAATCTCAGCACGCAATACGGTAACGGGAGGTCATTGCGCTTGTTGGTGGATTGCAGACTTGAGAACCATGGGTCGAGCAGCTCACGGCTCACGCGGTTGTCACCCCTTGCGAGGATTTCAGCCTCTTGAAACTTGAAAGTATGGCCGGGTCCCGTCGAGTGGGCCATCACCTGAGAGCTAGCATCTCCCGCCTCACTGCTGCTGCGTGCTCGGAAATTCGCGTACGGAGTAATCTCCTAGTTTCTCCGACGTAGTTGCTTTGTCTGCAACTACACCAGATCCGGTAAACGACTCCAGACGTTTCCTGCCGTGGCAGTGGGTCTTTCGGCCTCATGACTTGGCGCCTAATGGTTGCTTCCGGCCTGTGTTTAACCCCAAGACGACTGAAGGCTTCCGAGACGTTCTTCACGTACGCAGGAGTGCGCCAAATTTTCCCCACACGAGAGTGTTATCGTGTATAAAACAGTCAACCAAAGACCGCCACGCTAGGGTCCAGGACGTTCTAGAACCGTTAGGAGTCGAATAAATATTGCAGGTTTTTGTGCGTTGGCCACCATGTGTAACTCCGATTGGTAGAATAGGAAGCTCACACTCCCACAGTCATCTTCTTTCTCTTTCATGACATGACAGCATGTCAGCGCACGTTGTTGCCTTTATGCCTTCCGGTGCTCACAAAAGCTGACTCGAAGCTCTCATATGGAGAAAGTTGTGCTTTATAACCGTGCCACGATGAAAGCTCTGCGTCCTGGTTGAGAATTCGATCAACGTGCTGCACCGCCTCCACCATTTCATACGGGCCATCTTCCCGGTTTGGTCCGGGCCATCGGTCTCCAAGTCTTGCCTCCAGAAAGACTTGACGACATACACGCACGTCTATATTTGGTGTGATCGAGTCCGCCGGCCACTGAAGCCCCTTCCGGATTGTCTCTCGAGGGGAAAAGACCTTCGGTGTGCAGCACAAAACTCGCGAGGAGGTCATGAGCGTGGACCGCCTTAAAACTGCCGTCCCGGACACTCCTCCGGCTGAGCCCTGTGGTCCCATGCCTCTCTCCGCCGTCCCTACCCGATATCCCTCCCTGTCAACCACTTCCTGTTCCTCCATGTCCGCTACCATCAGCCGCAACTTCCTCATCAACCCTCCATCCGCAGGACACGCTCAGCCTTCACCTGTCACCCTGCATATAACACCCAAAGTGGACGTCGCGTTCACTTCCCCGACCGCTTGACTTCTCATGTCTTTTGGGCATTAACAAATTCCTTCGGTCTATCCGGGGTGGGGGAGGGGGGGGGGCACCGTGACACTCCGACCCCCTGATCGTGGGCGTGACAATTTATTCATGTCCGCCTCACGCTCCTGGTCGATTCGCTGTCGCACCTCCCTGAAGCTCGGCACCAGCCAATCAACGCCGCGTCCTCCGTGAATGGTTGCAGTCGGACACAGCCCAGAGGGCTAATGATTTCATAGGTAGACATGCACAAACTTGTCTGGTGGGAACGCTGGCTGTTAATGCATCCTTAGTTGCCTGTACGCTCTCTGTTTTGGCAAAAGCTTGTCTATCTGGCTGGTTTCTTTGCCTTCTAATTTTGGAACTTTTAGACCATCGTACCTCGATAGGCACACAATTTCTCTAGAGAAGAAGAAATTCTCCTATCCCGCTCCAGCAAGGACATAGTTTCCAACCTCCATAATGACTTGATTATATTAACCCGAATTCTCGGAATCACCTTGAGCGACATCCTGGACGCCTGCGGTAGTTGCTACCTGAAGATTTTGCATCAAAGCTGACACGTCTATGGAGGCGAAAGTTCGAGTCACAGCGTATGTATAAATAAAGAATACTAGTCGAGCACCATACCGGTTTGTTGTATTGTTCTGGGCTTTCGAACTCGTCCCGGACTCCGTCGTCAGAGGTAGTACCAACAACAAAACGAGCGACAATTACAGGGCGTGCTAGCCAGTCCTCGATCGATGGCGCAAGACTGGAGGCGACTGCGCAGGACTCTGCATGCAGGTGTCAGATCGATATATTGATTGACTGAGTTCTCATAAGAGGCCCAGACTTCAACCAATTCTCGGCCTATTTTATTGCCCGTGTGAGCGATTATATGGGTGTCTGCGAAGTTAAACTCATGACCCACGTCGTAGGTATAGGCAGCATTGATAATTGTGTGCGGCATTGATCGATGATTGGCTAACTCGCCCAATAATTGCCAGTCGTTCTATTGTTGCCACTACCTCTGATGACGAACTCCTGCACGAGCTCAGAACAATAAGCAAACTGTTCCGGAGCTTGATCAACCCTCTTTACTGAAAAGTCTGTCTCTGTTTCCCCTCCAATCGCACCGAGAATGACAACTCCTGTCTCACATTTTTGCACAATCAGTTTGAGGTTACGGCAGGCTTTATGTCATCCTGTGAGCTCCATCAGCACCGTGTAGCATTGAAAATATGAGCTGCTCTCCCGAATTCCACAGTGCCAGCGCCTCGTTGAAACATTTTACCGTTTTCCCAGAACATTCCCTGTCCATCATCTGAGAGGTTAAAAACGAAAGCACACCCTTCAAACATAAATACTTTACGGCAAAAACAATACTTGGGACAGCAGGCGGCTTTCCGAATCCAATGCGAGACCCATCAATTTCTAGTCTTCCCCCCTCAAAAAGCCCAGCGGCATTCTGAGGAGGCTGCTGAACAAGTTCGATTTTCACACGCACTTCGAGAGAGGACACTTAGGATAGGATTGCAGACCCCCTCCTGCGCTGTTCTGTTGACGGTAGAGGGACTTGCCGCTGCCTTGCTCTAACACAAGCAGGTCGATTTGGTTTCCTATGCATCCTGCATGAAATTCTGTAGGATCCTGTGAAATCTGCACCAGAAACTTGCATAACCCGATTCTTTAAATTCTTTTTATCTCTATTCATCTGCGCAACTTCATTCAGCAGGATCAGCGTAACGCGAAACAGAATCCTGAAGAACGCGTCCATTTCATCCGTATTGCAGGCACCTTGTTATTCATGCTCGAGGTGATCTCGTACAACTTCCACTGATGTTGTGTTATGAAGGTCATTTTGTCAATCCAAGTTGTTTTATCAAGGTCGACCTCACAAGATTTCCTAAATCAAAAGGTAGGGAAAACAGTGTGGGCAAGACAACCTTTACCGTCGTGGTCGTTGCCCACATTGTGTGCGTGCGGTCTCGTGGAAAGTGGTGTCAGATATTCAGGCCTCCAGCAGTTCTCGTCCCGTCTAATTGTTGGCTCGCCCCATTATCTGCGTGCTCGTGAAGTTGGATTCGTAACCTTCCTCCAGGGTGTGGGTAGCGACTTAAGGCAGCAGGTCTTCTTTCCAAACGAGTCGTTTTTTTGCTCGAGTATTCGCGAGTTGAGCCTCAGCCCGGTCTGACCTGTGTAATCGCGTGGGCAGTAACGGCATGGGATTTGATAAACTGTACGCGACTCCTCGCCAGCAGCCATTTGATTCTTCATCTGCATCTGTCGGACGATAAGCGATACTCACGTTAAGCCCCGCGGCAATATGTTTCGCTGCTTGTTATAGAAAGTGCCAGAGCGTTTGTGACGAAGTCTTGGGTTGTCGTTCATTGCTAAGTTTGATCCCGAAGATACCGTAATTTTTACTCTCTTCTCAACAATTCGCTGCAGTACCTTTTTACCCTTTGAAAGAGAACCCGTACAGAGCCGCATTTGTGCACCTTCGGGTAGTTGCTGTGATAGCTGAGAACCGGAGTTGCGTTAATGGCCCCTCCTATACACCGTGCTACGAAGTGCAACACCGAGTCTGCATTAATTCGGCTCCATCCCTCGGTCTAACCAACATTGGGTTACTTGTAGTTTCCTTCTAAGCGACAGAACAATCGAAGTGAGCGAGCTGAGCTGCCGCCCGGTCTGGCCTGTGTAATGGCGTGGGCAGTAACGGCATGGGATTTGATAAAATACACCCGACTTCCCGCCAGCGTCCAGCCATCCCTCGGTGTAACCAATATTAGGTGGCTTGTATTTTCCTTCTAACCGACAGAACAACCGAAATGAAAATGAGGGGGGGTGAAGATCTTCTGTCAAGCTGTGCGGTCTCTGCTTCTCGATTAGCAAACTCCCCGTCGCTTTGTGAGAGCCTGCGAAGAATCTAGACTGCAGTCCTATGGTAGGACGGGATGCAGGCTCTCCACCGATCAGTCAGGCAATCAGCATTCAGTTCCAGGTGACCAAAGGCGTTGAATTACCTTGTGGCAGAAATAACTTCACCTGGACGTGGTCTGGCCCGGGTTTTTACTGACTGCCGAGTGCGAATACGTCAGGAGTGGTCCTGTAGTGGCCCCATTGTCGGTGTCTATTGCGAGGATGCCTCCTTGTCTGGCATACGCTTGCATGTACGTGCCAGCTTCAGTAGTTCGTCGGGCATTCAAGCCTCTGCGTGATGCTTTAACCGCGTCTAGTCAAACGAAGAGACTCTGTATGTTGTTGGACCTATCACGGCTATTTGGACCGGTCAATCGACTTCAGGGTTGGCAGGGACACACTCTCGATAGAAACATTCATTACACTATGTTCAAGTGCGTTCAGCTTTTGGGTTAGGCGACCTGTATGTTCTGTTGTGATTTGGGGTCGATCTAGAGCTCCCCAGGCAGTCCCACAACGACTGCTAATAAAGGCAGAATGAAATAACTAACACAGACAAGGAAGACTGGGTTGGCCGTTTCCAACAGACAGTAGGTGGGCTAGCTCATGAAATGTCAACCGAAATTGCCAAATGCGTTCTCGTTTCGAAAAGATTAATTAAGTAGGGTTGTAACACTAATTATCATGCAGCATAATTCTATAGTGATTCTGTCACCTCAGGGTGTCGGCTTTCGAATGAACCTATTTCCGACTGCATGCAAAAATTACACTCTGCAAAAAATGAATACTTAAGTTTCTCATTGATTTTCAATGCCCTTGAAAATTCAATTTTTTATCATGGAAAATATGAATAAAAATATTCATTCTTTTACTTATTCGGTAGAAAAATCATGTCTTATTCCAAGTTCATATTCGAAAGAAGAGAATAACTAGGTTTTAAAAAAACTTTTCCAATTCCCGAATAACTTTGAACTCGACCTGCTGTTACACTTGTATTCAGGGTTTCCAAATTACAAGCCATATATTTTCCGTGTACGGAACACTATGCATGTATCTGAGGTAATAAAGGGAGACCCTATAGGGTTCATAAAATTTAGCAGTTGATTTGAGCAATAATGTTGACTTTACAAGCCACATTGCTAAATGCAGGAACATGGCGATTTATGAACGGCCATTTTACGGTATTTAAAAATCTGACAATTATAAACCTTTTTGAAGCCGAATTATACTCTTCTTTCGAGTATAAAATTGGAAAAAGATATGATTTTCTACCGAATAAGTAAAAGAATGAAAATTAGTATGCATGTTTTCCATGAAAACTAATTGAATTTTCAAGGGCATCGAAAATCAGTGAGAAAATTGCACGCTACATAAGTAGTCATTTTTTGCAGAGTATAGTTCTTGCATGCAGTCGGAAATAAGTTCATTCGAAAGCCGACACCCTGAGGTATTGGATCATTGTAGAATTATGCTGCATGGTGATTAGTTTTACAATCCTACTTAATTAATCTTTTCGAAACGGGAACGCATTTCGGAATTTCGGTTGACATTTCATGGGTTAGCCCACCTACTGTGGGTGACATCCCCAGTAACAACCGACAGAACAACGAACCCATGACCCAATGGTTAGAGCATTGGATTTATCGCGTCAGCTTATGCCTTGAATGAGGGCCTGGCTACCACGACCTCCAGGTCCGGTCCCGAATGGGCACCAGTTGGCAGGATGATGTATTTTGTACAGAATAACGGAAGAAGGAATTGGAGAGAGTTGGCAAACGGGCGAGGACATGTCCGGCACCGAGTGAGCGGCGTTCGTCAGGAAATGCATCAAAGCGTCTTAGGCAAGGGCACGTTTGACTCGGCCTTGAATCTGATTGGCCAGTTGGGAAACCGGGTGGGCGAATGTCAGACAGCCCTGGTGCGCATGCGCAGACACTCGCGAGAGGCCCAGCGTTGCAACGGACGCTCGGAGTAGGGTCACTACAGACTTACTAACACTTAGTAATCAAAGGAGCGCGGGTCCGAGCCTCAGATGCCCCCAAACCCGGGGGTCGGGCATGGCTGGCTGACGATGGCCAATAAGCCAAAAACGACCACCCTAGCCCCGCTTGCCCTTATCGGTAATTCTATCCTACTCAATATACTCGTTCAAAACACCCGACCAATCAGCTGCAAGCCTGGCGCGGATATGTCCACCCTCAAAACACACTGGGCGTCAGTACTGGTATTGCTGATGCGTTCATCCTCGTTCTTTGGACTCTCATCAGGCAACAGCTCGCTGTGAGTCTTACTGCGCACGATTCTGACCTTCACGTGAGTGGCATTGCGGTAACACCCGAGACGAGACCTTTATTGTCTGCCAGGTGAAACCTGATTGGTCCCTGCGGGATTAGCAGGTGTTTGGCGCACGTGCAAGATTGGGACAAAATATTTCTTTATCTAACGCGCCTAGGCTCACCTTCAGTAACTCGGACTTTGTTCCAGCACCGCAGTATGAGTTGACGGAGGGGGGAGAGTGCGAAAGAGAGAGAGGGGGAAGAAAGAACGAGAGGAGATGAGAGGGAGACTTCGAGCCCGTGGACGTCTTCCCTATAATCTCGCAGACTGCGGTTATCCCCGACGGCCACAACGAAGAAACAACCACGTGAACGCTATCCCGCTCTGTAACTACTTAACTCGTGCATGGGTTCCGCGATATACCCCACTTTTGGAACTTCCGCTTTCTAATTTCCTCAGAAGCTAGTCGCCAACTTGGTGTGAATCAGTCTGCTTAAGACCTCTAGACCCAAAATGAAGTCCATCAGCCACGGTGGGATAATCGCGTAACATTCATAAATTGCCAACAGTCGGTCAGTAGTATGTGCTTAAGTAGCACGATATAACATACTTGACAGGACAGGTGCTAGCTAAAAGCCCAGACATGTGTTTCACCGACATCCTGCCGCTGCATGGCACAGCTGCGAGGGGTTCGGTCCCCCAGTGGATTCTCCAGCGTTCTCCGTGTGATTTTCTGTTAAATACTTCAGTATTTAAACTTTGGTCTTTAATTTGGACCTCAGCCCATATATTCATATAAAATTCTGGTCTAGTCCAATCAGTCTCGAACAGACTAATTTACTCCAAGTTGGCGGCTTATTTCTGACGAAGTCCAAAGGCTGTAACTACTTCGTTCACTTGTCTGATTTTTCAACTTCCTCTTCAAAATAGGATTTCGGTAAAATGTGCATGCTAGCTCATCCCAGCTGAGTTTGCCAAACCGTGACTGCCTGTGTTCCGCGTTCAAGTCCCGGTAGCTACTCAATTCGACCCTCCCCACTGGATTGCCTGAGTTTAAATACCTGTGTTCTACTGACGGATGTCTCGGGTTGTTCGGCCTTCTAGTCCCCCGTATTCCAATGTGGTCCTCAAATTGCTGCACGAACTCTCCATTTAGTGCAGCTAAAAAAACTGGATTCACGAATCTGGTCGAACATTAATAGTACTACCATTGCTCCAGTCCTCATCGCTCGAACTTTTATTGACGACGAAGCGACCCAGAATAGAATGTTTTCCCAACTGAGCGAAAGTCGATATTCCTGTTGTGTGATTACCGGCTACAGTGACAATGGCGATGGAAGTGAACGCTGGTCTAGATAGTTCGCGACGGGTAGAAAAAAGTTCATGGACAACCTGACGCTAGCATATAAATAAAGCTTTTTGGATTGGTGTGTGTGCAACTCCCATCAGTGCCAATAACGGGGGAACTGTGCGGGTATATGCGGCAGAGATCAAAATTTTTTGGTTTTTTTTTATTAAAAACGATTCGATTTCACGTAATTTAGCCGAAGTACCATGTACAATGTGAGGATCCCGAATGGGGTGTGTAGGCGGCTACTAAGCCGCAGGAATGACGTCGTTGGGGCGCTTTCTGGAGAGAAGATTTGCCGTTTAA
>CACRXP010000045.1:1180243-1199499 GCA_902702965.1 Spirometra erinaceieuropaei | reverse complement strand
AAGCTTCCCTGCAGTCGACGGATTCAGAGGACTCTGTGCATACAGTATTAAGTGACGCGAGGACATTCCTCGAAGACTGCTGTCAAATATTTGTCTAAATCTGGTTTTTACAGCTCAAACATTTTGGCATAGTGAGAATGTGTTCGATTTCCTATCCAACTTGTAAAGACAGTCGTCGGGGCATTTGAACAATAGTGGTGTGTTTTTAATGAGTTAAAACATGGGAGCAGTCAATTCGGGGTGAAAAAAAACCAGGACAGTTATAAATTTTCAAAATACAGTGAGGTTGACGTCAAATTTTGGAAGCCCCCCAAGCCTGTTGTTGAGTGACAATTAGAGCAGTTTTAGAAGAAGCAAGGACATCATATGGATCTTGCCAGAACACATTGACAAGGAGATTGCGTATACGAGCGCGAAACGACAGCAGTGGGTGGGAATCACGCTGCAACTGCCAAGGGGGACAAATTACACACGAAAACCTTAGAATGCACGACCACATAGGGTGTACGGCAAATGCAGCGCATTCGGTTCTCCGGGATCACAAAAAACTAAAAAGAAGAAATCGAAGAAGAGGAGGATGTTGACCATCTTCTAAACTGTACGTGGAATGCTTTTCCAAAAAAGGTAAGTCAAGAATTCTAATTGGGAGTACCGAGGCGACTGCTGAAGACAAAGTTGAGGAGGTGATCTGGAAGTTTAGGGGATGATTTTTGGGTGGTTTGTCTCTCGTCGGGGCTCATTATCCCTTTCCTGTTGAACCATGGTCGCCATCTTGTGCTAACAAATGTACGTACAAACCAGCACGACATGTCGTCCATTTTCCTAAACTAACAACACAGTTTTCCATCAAGACAGAAATATAAATGAAGACACGGCGACAGGCTCGGAAATAACCTCCTTAATTCACCAGTCCAGCCCGTAAGGAAAGAGGTGGTCATCGGCTGGTGTTGCGACCACGCATTCGCATTCATTATAATATTCATGTCCTTTAGCGACGGTTGTATCGAAAGTTGCAGACCGTTCTCTATCACCTCGCAGCCTTGACAAAGTTAGAACAAGAACATAAACCTGTCACACGTGACGGTATATGTCATGATTTTGGAGTTAAATCTCGCTCCTTTTGTTCTTAGGCAGCCTCAACAGCAACCGCAGTCGAGGGCTTGATTATCGATTGACTTGCGCGTGCAGTGCGGACTGCCTGTCTGTCCCACTATTACCAGGATGGACTGACAGACACTCACACGACCAATGAGTGACTTCATGATTCATCTTCGCTTCTGATTGGTTGGCTCATTCTGTTGTCTGAATGCAGTTGGGCGCAGTGCCCGTGCGCGAGGCGCCGCACCCGCAAGTTTACGCTGGATCAGAGTCGCCCCCCCCCCCGCTGCCACCCCAGTGGCCGCAGTCACCTTGCTTTACGGCGTGTCGCTTACAGCTCTTCCGCAGATCTCCGCCTGAGTGCATGTCGGAACTGGTTTCACCAACTTGCAGTAGTATCCTGACCATTCCTTTCTCCCTGCATACACTTCTCTTCATTCGACCAGTGAACAGCTGTAACAGACATTTCAAAATTAAACTAGGCTCCCCCATTAATGCATCCTAAGTGACCCTGATTTCACGACACAGTGGACAGTGATAAGCGATAAAAATGAATGAGCTTCTCTTGTAGTTTTTGCCGCTAGCGAAGTGCAGAATTAAGTCCTCTTCTTCGCTCCGTAACGCGGTTTCAGTACCCAAAATAGGTTCCTCGAACACGAACATTCAAAAAATGATTAAACGCTGTCCTGAACATTGAAACCAACCTTGATGACGCGGCGTCACCCAGACACTTGTTTCAATTCAGCGCGTAATAAACCAAGAACACATGTCACAAGAATGGTCTCCTAAGCGGTGGGATTTTGTTACACAATTCTCCATACAGAACCTTGAGATGCTTATTCGAGCACATACTATTCAGAGACGTTATTCGACATTCATGTCGTGCAACAAAGTCTTCCTAGAATCCGGATGCGAAATCGGCGAGACGACAGTACTGGGTCTCTGGACTCAAACAGATGACCAAATAGAAGTTTTAGGGGCTGATAGGTATGTGTTTGTTCCCCTCCCAAGGCGCAAAGTTATCTGTAATACGGGAATGATGGTGATTGGGGTCTTTTAGAAGACGAAAAACGGTGTTCTTGAACATATAAATAGAAGAAAACATTAATTTTGCCGCGTGTTTTGCAGGCAGATAGTTCAGGGTTACATATTTACGTGCTTTACCGTTTCAGAGATGGTCATTTTTTGGACCCAGAGTTGTGAAAGTAGTCGGAGTGTCCTCAGTGCGCACTAATAGTTGCGACCATGCTTCCAAGGTCGAAAATGCAGGACCTAAGTGAGGTGGCTGACAGAGTTGGATCAAGTCGTCAGAAGCTGGAATAAGGACAAGCATCTGCTCACTGATGCCCGATTTTCGTGGAATGCGGCTTTTGAAACAGCATAGGACTCGAGGAGAGGACTGGAGATTCAGACCCACTGAGTGCTTTAGAAAGCCACACAGAATAAAAGGGCATTTATTTGGAGTAAAGCGCGCCGTCCATCCCACACTTTTCCCCTACCTACAAAGTCAAGACGGAAGGAGATGGGTGCAAATGTAGCGGCCGTCAAGGCCAAACGACCTGTAAATGCGTGCTTCACACGAATTGATCCCAAGCTCCACACGTACCAGGCTCGGATTGCACGTACGCGAGAGTCCAATGTAATCCATAGTAAGAAGGACTCATTGCAGCCTGGCCCTCGGTCCTGAGTAGTGTCGAATAAACTCCACAGTTGGCAGCCTTCCAAGGCAGGAGAGCCAGTGCGTCACAAATCAGTCTTAAGCGCGTCAAATTTATGATATTGAGGAATATGTTGAGGTCCACTACAGTATCGCTCTCTCTCTCTTCCCGCGCACCTGTAGCCCGTCCAAGCTTGTCGGTCGACAGGTGACCTGGTTGGCAAAGTGTCTGGTGCGCGACGCGTCTATACACGCGCACGATAGGTCTCCAGTCATCACCGATTTGGCAGACCTTAACGTAGACTTGATACATGATGTATCGGCGGCTTTAATGCTGGAAGGGGTCATGCGATGAGTGCGTGTGCGGACGCAGTGTGGGCAGGGAGAGTGTACGTGACTGGTGTTGGCTGCGATTCCAGACACTGGTTCGTCAGCTACACCACGATGGGTGCACAGGTGCTCAACCGGGCCTGACCGCAAGGTATGGTCACAGTGGAAGCAGGTTGGCGTTCAGTCGGCACTGTTGCCGGTTTTCTCCGTGTCCATGCTGATGTACCCGTGTTGACGGCCGTGAAAGCGTTACACTAGAGCGTAACGGTGATATTACAGCGAGGACAAGGAGGGGGGGGGGTTGTTAAATGATCGGAGTGTTTTGTTGGGTGGGTGGGTGGGGTCGTATGGACACTGCGGGGAATCCGAAGGTGTCGACAGGGTCAATCCGTCGTCTCGAACGGGGCGCTGACAGTGAGGACCTATCCATTGGGGTTGAACGCTTGTGGTGTTGGTCCGCGACATTCCAGTTTTTCGTGCCTGTCGTTTCGCTTTGGTTTCAAGGATGGCCGCTCCAGTTCTGAGGGTTTTTGGCCAAATCCGTCCAGCACATCTATCAGACACAGCGTGCACGTGTGTGACTCAACACTCGGATCGCCGACGCCGTAACGCCGATCGATATTTTCGCCATCACCGATTGGTCGCAGTCCCACAAAGCTCAGGCACACACTTCGCGTCCGAGTGAACAACCTAAACGACTCGTGAGAATACTTGCTGCCGCCGCTTGTTGAGACGGGTGTACGCCCTCTTGGCGCAGTAAAACATGTCCAAACTCGATTTTCCTTGAGTTTTGACCTATCGCATCTCGACAGAGTCGACGTCCAGATTTGGTCGCTCCATCATAGTCGGATCTGCTTCGACATGGAGGATTGTCTCCCCACCGTAAAAGAAGGCTAGTCAGGATGACAGCTATGTGCATCTAGAGTATCTTACTGAAGGGGATATGACCAGGTTCAAGCTGGGTAGGACGCGGCTATAAGTACCTCCGTAGTACATGTGGACTTGGGGTTGGGGTTAGAGTCCAAGTTAGACTACAGGAATAGGTAACCCCAGCGAAATTTAGAGCAGGAGCGTCTGTAGTACGGGAGCGGGGGTACTGATTTCCGTGTCCAGCTATAAACTGAGTGCTGTGGACTGCCACCGGCTTGGTAGATTTTAAAAATCCGGGTTGCGACCTCATCGTCGATGCTGATTGGCTGTGAGATGGTGGCAGGAGGATAAGAGAATCGGTTTATTGATGCTAGGTCATTACCAGTGACATTTGCTGCTGGCGCCTGTCGATGCACGACGACTGTCCCCTTCATCTGTGGCATCAAGTGCACAGTCGATGGGTACTGACGCAATCCATAACAGTCCTTTTCCCCTGGTTGAATTCGTGGTTTGAATGGTGAGTGAAGGTCTTCGGTGCATGGTGCCAAGGGCGACGCGACGGTGCTTAAATGTGCATGCTTTTATCGAACCCAAGTGGGTGCTGAAAGTAGAGGCAGCTTTGACTGCAGTTGCTGTAAATGTCGACACTGGTTGGGAAATGGAATTTAACGGCGAACACTTTGGCCGCGTGTGAAGCAGGTGCGTCAGGTCCGGGAGTTGACTTGTGGCAACTTGTTAGGCAATAGATACATAGAAGAGACGTGTGGGAATTCAACCGTCGCAGACGCTACGCCCAACGTCTTCATAGCTGAATTGTCAGTCTAATCTTCGAGAGGAGGATGGCTCCATTAGTTGACATCATACAGCGCGATTGTCGCTGGCGCGTTGGTGTAGTCCCACAGCTGTCAGTGGTCTGGATGAGGGTGTGTCTGTGGCAGTCTTCTCCGGTGGTCGCGGCGCGGTCGCATACTCACACTGCTTTCAGTCCACCTATAGCCCCTGTCGATCGATTGCTTGAATCGCCCAAGACTTGGCACTAGCGCGGCGAGGACTCGTGATCAATCAACGCCGCGCTTCCCTACTGATTGGCCGCGGGCGCGGAGAGCTCAGACTCACACATGTGTTTCGTATCGGGGCTAATACATGCGACGGTTGTTACTCGCCTTGAGAGACACTTTACTGCAATTGCGTGCTGACTCACTAGTACGCCCTATAGTCTCAGCAAAGACCGTCCAAACAACTGTCTCTCCGGACTCGTGATTTGGGAATCTTTTAGTTGTCATTCATCGTACCCGGACCTATCCATGTAGTCTTTTCAGCCAAAGTGGTAAGTGATGCTGTTGAGGATGAGCGAACTGTGTGCTGTGCAGGTTCTCAGTAGCATTTTCCCCGTTGACGTTTAACTTCTCCTCCTAACCAGGACCGGAGGTTTGGGAATCTGCTCATAACTTTAGTTGCTGTGACGTTGGTGACCCCGACGTTGTCCAAAATGAGACTGACAGAAGTGGCTAAGCTCAACAATCACCAATGTTCCTCCCCCTCGACTTCATCCTTTTATTTTGTTGCAGCATTTGACGTGTTCACGATGTGGGCAATGCGTTTGCAGACATCCTGTCGTGTTGGCCGCGCACCATACGCATCCTCCCGAAATCAATAACTATGTGGGCGAGATGGCGACATCACACAGGGACTCACAATGTCGAAGGAGCTAAATGACATTAATGCGTATGTGGAAGCAGGCGCCAGACAGAGATGTGATAGCAGACGCCAGGAGTAGAGCCACTTCGAATATATGACTGTGTCTGTTGCGGTCTCCTATCCTGAACCAATCAAACGATCGATTTCCGATGGCATAGTTTGCACCTGCTCACCCGTAGGTCTGAGCCTGCGAGCACAAGTAACTTGTCTGTTTGCGGTTTAGACACGCGGAGGCCGTGCAGATTCTCATAGAACTTGTCCTCAACGATGTCGGCACTGGCCCTTTTCGAGGGAATAAGGGCTGATAGTGCTGGTGAACTTCGCCCCGGGGGCGGATGTTGCAGTAAAATGAGGTAGTCACTGTTGCCCAGTGGGAGGAATGGCAGCCTCTTGATGATGGCCTGAAGAACACAGTCTCCCTTCCTCCATCCCGAGAATGGTCTCTCCGAGGATGATGCATCCTGCGCCTATTTTATCCAGCTGTCTTCTTCGTGGAAGCGTGAGTTTATTTATTATTTTCATCCTCCTCTCAGACGACCAGAGCCGTATGTCTTTTTCGTCGGCTGGCCATTCGGTTATCTCGAAGAGAAGAGCCATGCCAGGTTGTTTTAAGAGAATCAAATTTCACCCAGCCTCTTACCAGACAGGACATCCATCTCCTCGACCCGGCATGTCCCAGACACGGCCTCGCCCCTGAGAAATTTCTGAAGGTTCGGATTATGCCTCTGACCGATGGCTGCTTTAAAACATTAGATGCGCAGCCTGAAAAGTGCGGCGTAGTCTCTGGGTCAGCACTTCGTGAAGGAAATCAAAAAAACGAAACGCTTGCATGATCCGAAATCAAGGGAGGTTGAAAGTAGCAAAACCCGTTCGTGGACCCGGATTGGTCGTTGGCGCGCGTATTCAGCCGAAGACTGGGAGTTACAATCACGACAAGCATGGGTTGGGAACGGATGCTTGTTAAACTCGCACTAACATCCCCCAGACAAGATATTTAGCTAAAACGCAGGGAGTCTGTAGTGACCCAACTCGGGGCGGCGCATGTTGCAACGCTGAGCCTGTCGCGAATACCCGTACGTGCGCACCAATTGCAGTCTGGTTCTCGGCCAATGCCGGCTGTCCAAACTGGCCAATCATCTTCGAGGCTGACTCAGATATGACCTAGTTGAAGGCGCTGGACGACTGTTTCATTGTCTCACATTTGCAGACGCCACTACCGCGGCGTCAGACGCGCCCTCGCCCGACTGCGTACTCCCACCAGCCTCTTCTCTAACAACATCCTCCCGACTGACGTCCCGCTTTTTTTCTTCCCGTCCGGAGCTGGACCTGATGGTCGCGATAGGCTCATTGTCAGTACGTGTTTAGGTGGACGTCGATATGACGTAATTTAGAGTGCGTGACCGATCTCATGAAATGCTGGCCGAAGTTCTTAAATGTGTTTTCAATTAAGAGGCATTACTTAGGTGAGGTTGTAATATTAATTAGCATGCAGCATAATCCTATACCATTTCGGACTCAGCTGGATGTCGGTTGTTGGATGCACTCCTTCATGACTTTCTGCAGAAACCGCGATCTGCAAAAAATCACTACTTGAGTAGCATGCATTTTTCGTATTTATTTTCGATGGTCTTACAAATTCAAATATATTTTATAGAAAACGTGCACAAAAATATGCCTTCTTTTACTCGTTCGGTAGAAAATCACACTGTCTTCATAGTTTATACCCGAGGAAAGTGTATATTTAGGTTTTAAAAAAAGTTTTCCGATTCCCGAATAATTTTGAGCCAGATCTGCCATTGCATTGGCGTTTAGCGATTTCAGTTTACAAGGTGCATGTTTTCCGCGTAAGGAAAATCATACATTCCTCTATGCCTGTAAGAAGACACCATACAGAGCCTATAAAATTTCGCAATGGACCCGGACTGTGTTGTACATTTCATGAGAAGCCTTGGTAAACGGACATGTACGATGTTGCATATACGGACATCGCACGATCTTGAGAAGCTCATAATTAGAAACTTTTTTGTGCACGTTTTCTATTATATTTGAATTTTTAAGACCATCGAAAATCGATACGAAAAATGCATGCTACTCAAGTAGTCATTTTTTGCAGATCGCGTTTCTGCAGAAGGTCGTAAAGGAGTGCATTTAAAAGCCGACATCCAGCTGAGTCCGAAATGCTATAGGATTATGCTGCATGCTAATTAATATTACAACCTCACATAAACAATGCCTCCTAATCGAAAACACATTTAAGAATTTCGGCCAACATTTCATGGGATGGGTCACGCACTGTATGTCTATCTTTTATCAGAAAAGACCGAGATAGTTCACGTCTCGACCAAAACAACCCTACATTTCTACGAGCTGCTGAACTTAAGCACATCTTCCCAGGGCTTCCGGACATCCAAATCATCTTGTTAGTCTGCTTTCACGTGTTTAGTTCCGCATGTTACCACTCTATTGAGTGAAATGAGTCTAACTTTTATGGTAAATCTCGGATCAAAGGTGATATAGTGGAGGAGTTAGGTGTACTGACAAGAAGGCTGGATACTGATTTTTCATCTCCTATTGACATGTGCTCGAAGGGATTAACCCCACTGCGTGAGGACTTTCGCACGAAAGTTCGGTCATCAGTCAGACGCAGATACTCCGGAGATTTCCACTTAGTCAGCATAGTCTCATGCATACTGTCGGCCAAACAAGTGGCGAACAAGAAAGGCTAAGACACCCTTGACGATTTGCTTCGAAACATAAGCAGTCAACCACAGGACTCTCAACACGAGGGACCTGTGGACACCGCGAACTGATAGACGGAAACGAAGAGGAGGGCTGGGGAAGCGTTTGAGTCGTAATCGCACTTTACTGAACTATCGACCTCGCACGGGAGTCGATTACCGGAGTTAGCGAAAGAGGAAATAAGGCTCGCCGGATATGACGCGATATGGACAGTAAAGGTTCGGCTTCGCCAAGTTAAGGGCAGTTGCGCAGAACAGCGCACGCGAGTGGCATGTCAACAAACAAATTGACCGACGCAGACGTTGAACGCATAAATTGGTGTGACTCTGTTGAACAATCGCATATTTTTTTATTATGAAACATGCTGGAATCCACAAATCATCCCTATCATTCAATGTATCGCCGGAGACCACCACCATCACGCTGGTGGGCTGCTGTTTAGTTCTTTGAGTCCACTGACGTGATTGCGCGCCAATCTGATGAGTCAATACTGGAAACGGTCGCGCCTATGACACCTTCGAAGTAAGAGGGACCGCTTAAGGCAGCACACACAAGGCTGGAATATTAATCGAGCCTAGACGACGGCTTAGTCATAAATGACTTAATCGGTGCTTCCTTAGCTTACCCGTATGACTGGTAAACTAGCCTTTTGCAATCAACCTTGCGACTATTGATTTGTTGAAGGCGCGAGTACAGCCCACTACCTGTTTGTTCTACCAACCAGCACGAACGACAGACAGACAGCCGGGCAATCATCCCATTGGTCAAGACGGGACTGGGGCGGCGACAGCTTCTGCAGTGGTTGAAAAAAAAACGAAACAACATGCCAACTGATTAAGAAGGCCAAATGAAGCCTTACGGTTGGTAAGTCACACGACGGTCACAGGAGCATCCCTCAGTCTACGCGTACGATGACACCGCCTCCGAAAGTGTCACACACAAAGGGCGCAAGTTACCCGCCTTTATTCCGTTCTGTTAATAGCCATGGAAACAGAGTTTTGGAGAAAATGCCGAGCACGGATTCAAAGTCTTTATCTGGACCAGCTTGAATGTGGGACGAAAGAACCAAACAACGCGACGTCTACCACTGTCGAGTCAGTTTGGATTCTGTAGCTGGTGAAGAGACCGTTTAAGAAGTCGGGCAACGTCGAAGCACCAAATGTTGTCATTTTCTTTGAATTAAAAGGATAATCTCCCTGTTGGAGGAAGGCTGAACCACTGACGAGGCAATTACACACAGGTGTTGTTTCGCCATATGCATAAATTCCCTATTCATCCCTAGTTCTGTCCAGACCAAGATTATGCTGGAGGGGAGCTGTCAATCTGCAGAACTGTCGGGTGTCTTCTCTCGTTTGCTGGCAGCAAATACGCACGAAAAGGCCGGTCAAAAACGCGGAAAGTACCTGCGCACTTAAGCTGTACCGACGATCGGAAAGCCAGCAAAGCAAGCCAGCCACCTCGCGGGACGAAACCGGTTACCTGTGGGAGCTCGTAAGAACACTAGGTCCTCGCGAACACTGCTTGACGAGACACCGCGTCGAAGCTCACCTACAGTCGTCCTGTCAACGGGACCTGGTGAAAACTGGCATGGAGGAAGATGGAGCACGAAAGTCTGCCTCATTTTAACTCAAATCGCGCTCAAGTCACCGGTGGGCTGAAGCTAATGTTGGGCACTACCCAGTACAGGAATGGTTTACCGTCTATGTTGTTCTGACTGGGCCGTTAAGGACCTGGGGGGGGGGTTTATTTTCGGGTTTCGTTTCGGGGGTCAAATGTGGTTATGTAGCCCCACCTGATGAAAACAAACTCCAGCCACATGTAGCACGGGGCTGGTGGTAATAGGGGTTTTTACGGGTGGGGCCGGGGAGGGCACGGGCGACGAAATCAAGTAGTTGTATGCAAAAGAAAAGCTATTGGAAATGCGCAGTTGTAGTTTGAGTGATTGAGCAATGGTTGTCCTAACCGCTAACCCATAGCCCTAACCCCAACACCGACAGTATTGTGTCCATCACCACATCTTACCGTTTCAGATCTTAGCGCATTAAAGGCGGACGTACGAAGACGGTTTCTTTAGGAAAAGTGCACACTGACTGATGAGCCCAGTGGTTGCCCACGGGAGACACCAAGTTTCAGTTACAAAAAAGCATGATTTCAGTCGAGTAATCAGGCCGGCAAAGAATTCTGTTGAAACGCACCGGAATGGCGTGCGCCGACATATTTTGTCGCGAAGCCATCAAGAGTCAATAATCGATAAGTTCTGAGACAAAGACGTAGACATTAGAAGGGGATATATGTGTAGATCATTTGGCGTCACAAGCCTCGGCGTGCAGCACAAGGGGGTCGGTGTATCACTGACCAATGAGAGTAGGTTTGACTGGAAGGGGCTGTTCAACTGACCATGTTTTCATTGGTTTTAAAAAAGTTAGATGAGATGCGACGGAACGTTACATCCACATGGCCGTATTGGTCCGGTTATTGTAACGGATCGCTTTGCAGTGCCTTAGCGAGACGTGTGCTACGGAACAGTGGCACCTGCTGTCCGAACTTATTGAACGAGAAGCAAAACTGAAACCGCTTATCAGTTCTTTCCGGCCTGATCTCGGTTTCTGGTTAGTTGGCAAAAGCCGAAAGCCACAAAAGAGTCGGGGTGACAACCCTTTCTTTTCCGGTAAAGCTCCCGAGTAATGATCGCTCGTCACCATGCCATCAGCTGCAATAACCAGCCTTCCTTTCTGAAATGGGGCCATACAAGAAAACGTGGCGGCAACGGTAGGTCGGAGGACCCCACTTATCCCTCGGTAGACTGTAGATCCTTTGATACTGGAATGGTAGCAGTGAGGGTTTTACGGGTGGGGGTAAGCTGACAAAATTAAAGAAAACACAAAAATTGTTTGGATATTGGCCGGAAGTTTTGTTGTACACTTTCACATGGCAACGGAAATGGGCGCGTCAACTGAAAGATAAACGCAAATACAATAAAAAAACGAAGGAGTTTGAGTAATGGTTTGAGGTCTTGGGAAGTAACTAATGTTGACAGTGTAACGTCTGCAACGGCCTGAAAATGGGTGCGAAGATAAAACCCCATACGACATGATCCACGGTCAACCGATATTAAATTAGGGTCCTTCACCCTACCCTTGCCGGTGTTGCCGCAGGCTTTCGCAAACACACGGAGCGAGCCCTTGAACCTGTGATGGAGGGTCGGATCTCGGTTAATCTCGAAGCTGCTGACCCGACATCCCAGACTCATACCGGCTGACGATGTGAAACATTCCAGCCGCTCTGTCCCCAGGGCATTTCAGTTGTTTGTCGAACATCTGCCGAAACATGAGCGAGAGCTGAGGAGATCGCTGAGGCCACCAGAATCCCGGTTGACCCCTTCCCTTGGAGTGCCTCTTAGCAACTGTGGTTAAGACCTGCTGAAATCTGTTGTGATCAGCTTACATTTCAGTAGAGCCTTGGTTAAGACGTAAGTCAAATAATAGATTTATAGCCGAGGTGAGACTGATGACAGACATTGCGACTGACACTTCAAATGACATTCACGATGAGAACAATCTTTGGAGAGTGAGGAAACACCCCCACGAGTGGGAGAGTATAGAGGAAAGCTTTTGCAGCATCATGTCCGCTTTCATCTCGAACGAGATACTTAGGCGACTGAGTGCGTCGGCTGGCCGAACATGTTGTCTGAGATGCTCGAATCAGAAGATGTCACTGGTCTTAATTCTTCTTCTTCTTCTTCTTCTTCTTCTTCTTCTTCTTCTTCTTCTTCTTCTTCTTCTTTTCCTCCCCCATCCTCCTCCTCCTCCTCCCTTGCACGCTTCAGCGGACTTATATGTGAGGAAGCATTGTTGGTGAGGTATTGGAGGTACGTCCGAGATCCTCATTTGATTTAGTTAGCAATCTGAAACCGCCTACGCGGTGTGACGGCGTAGGTGGTCGGCCAGACTGTGTTCCTCTAATTCAATCTCCCACTAGTCCTTAGCCCTCTCGACTGGGCCGAACTGAGTCCGTAACTATTGCCGTGCACATGTGCAATGCGCGTTGGACGGAGGCGGACGCCACGTCAATCGCTGGATCCAAGCCAATCATCAGTCGGATGGGAGGAGAGGGAGAAAATAGAAGGGACACCGAGGAGGAGTCCACTCGCATGACAAACCAGCGCATTCTATGCTACTGTACCTCTGGCGCACAGAAGCATATAACGTCACGCTGAAAGTCGTGGCCTGGATAGAGGCCAGCCGACAAGATGACTCGGTCATGTGGCACACGGGCTTTTAAGGACAAGCTCGTGTGTGGCACGCGTAGATGGACTGTCCAGCTTCGTAGATCACTGCCCCAAGCTCAAATCCGATAGCATTAGCTTCGTTCTGCCATTGGAGCCAGGTGGAAGGTGAAGGGGGGGGGGTACAGTAGATACTTTGAAAGTCTGCCTCACTATGAATTAATTCACGCGCAAGTCACTGGTGATGCGTCCACCTCACGGAGCTGCTATGGACCCCGTAGCTCTCAACAGTCCCTGAGTATCTCGTGGGCGTCAGGTAAAAACTTCGGACTACAGTATCAGAAGGTATGTAGTGCGTAATGGGTTAAGCCGTCGAATTACACTGTGACCTTGAGGGGTGCAGCGGAATAATGATGTTTAACTGGGTTTTCAAGTTCAGTGGGTTTTGTCATCCTGCATTGCTTCCAAAGACTGACCTTCTATCTTAACAGCCCATGTTTAACTCCGCGCGCGCGTGTTTTTCCCGGCCCCCTGTATTTGAACAGCCGTTGGCGTGCTGCTAATTTCTTATTTTGAAAATTTTACTGTAAACAGAGAGGAAGCCTTGAGTTAAAAGCATTCTCTGGGTAGAAGGCGACACAACGCCCTCTTCACAGCCACCAAGGAGACTGTTGTTTTGGAGTAGTAAATTTGCAGCCGGTTGTGACTACGTTAATCTGATATGCATTAAATGAGTGAATCTTTCAATTAGAGGCCTGCCTCCTCACCGAATAAATCGTCGGCCTCAAATTGGCTCCCAAATAGATAATTTGTTGTTGTTATCCAACAAATTACAGATGGTCCTTACGCAGCACGAACTGCTGACTGCGGAGTGAAAATCCTAGTCAGCTTTTTTTTCATCCTAGCGGTAAAAAGGTCTGCCAGGCCAGCGGGTAATTATCCCCTTAACTTTCAACCGTTATTCAAGTGGAATAGTTCTTCCTAAGGAAGATTTGACAAAAAGTTCCCTTTAATAGAAAAGATGTATCGTAATACTGCGGAAATTGCCCCTGGCAGGCAGCCAACTGTTTTTAAATAAATTATTGTCACTTCAGTGCACTTTTGTATGATGGTCAGGACCCGACACTTACTGGAACGAACTATAACAACCAGGTCAGTTATCACCTCCCTGGTGTTCCCTTCACCGTTTGATTCCGCTGGATGTCCTGTGGTATCCAACGTGGCTGAGAGGAAATTTCCTGCAGACACTTGCTCGTCTGGATTTCTTTAGAAAAATGTGCGTCTTCCAGATATTTGTGATGAGAGGAAGAGACTGTTTTAGTTAGAAAAGGAGTACCCAAATAAGACACTGCTTGAGACGCCCATGAAAACGTACCTGCAGCCCAATACACGCAGCCTTCCTAGGTCGTACTGTGAGCTATTTCGATTGTTCAGGATGTATTTCAGGAATGCGGGTAGGGGGCTTACCCACAAAGACGAGGCAGAGCGGGATGGTCGTTTCTGACTTATCAGCCCTCGTCAGCCCGCCGCGCCCAGCCCTGGACAGAGCTGTCTGACGACAGCCCCTTACCTACCTGGCGCTGCGCGACCCCCTGTAAGGGCTTTACAATGAACCCCAAGACGCAAAAGGACACGCTCATCTCGTAAATTGATCAGCGAGCATTATATTCCAATATTTTGGACGTGCCTCTATGACAGAATATTAGGGCTCGCTGCAGGTTGGGCACACGCGTTTACGTTTGTTTATGATGAATTTCTGGCGGGTGGATACACAAAGTTGAATAATCCACTAGTAAATCTGTGTGAGGGTTATTTGAGCGGCAGTTAATCGAGCATAAATGTCTTGCAAAGTGACAGTGGCTCCATCCAACGACTTTAACTGCTCTGAAATAGAACTCGTAGTCTTTTATATTAGCATGAGATGTCAACTGACGTTTCGGACCCGACCGCGAGGTAGTGTTCGCGCACACTCGCGTGTAGCTGTTAACTAGTTTTACCAAGGTAGTCATGTTGTCGAAGGTGGACGATTAATGAACTCTCCCTGCCTGGACTTTGCCTTTTCGATCACACCACCTGCCGACTATGTTGATTTTGGTTTGAGGCGTGAGGAATTTAAAGCACGATATCTCGGATACCTTTTATGTGTGAGACGATCCTCAATAACTGAGGATAGTTGGCTCTCTTAAGAACCATAATTCTCTCAGTTAACGCTCGCGGGTAGCCGTTGGCTGCAAACAGTTCCCGAAAGCGACTGATTTCGGCCTTCATGGAAGGCGACCGCTCACCCAAGAGTTGGATCGAATTGTCCACGATTTACGTTAATGTGCGCACCCACCTAGCAAGATCTAGGAAGACAATGAAGGAAAATGAGAAACTAACAGACACAAATGCTACCGGCCAATCCGCAGAGAGTTAAGGCTATTTTCTGGACATTTACACTAAGAAGTTGAGCTACAACCAAAACAACACACCTCTTTTGTGTACTGCGACGGCGAGTAAAAGGTGTGGGCGCGCGAATTGAGAGTGGAGGGTGGCAATGTTTCTGAGCATAGACGTCTAACTGGTCCTCATTTAGCTACACACCTCTCCGTCTATGTAATCATGTGCGGCTCTTACTCCGACGCCACCTAGCAGAAATCTAGGTTAAGATTATAAGGTTCGCTCAGAAGCATACTGCAAAGCTGAAATTATTCTTTAAAACGTCAGATGATCAGTAAACAGCTCCTGCGGACATTGTTGTCCTCTTTCAATGCACACCATAAGAGCAAGTAAAAAATAAGCCAACACTCGAAAAATGCTCGAAGCCAGAAAAGGTTGATGTGGCATAACATGTACGAAGGGACACTCGTATAAAGAAACTATAAGGTATGAAATATTTGATATCAAGTTGGCTGGAGATTTAAAAAAAGTCAAAAGAGATATTTAAGTCACGATTTTCGCAATGATGAGATGAGGGTGGCGGTTGCAAAAATATCCATTTGATGACCAGTGCGTCGCAAGCTATGAGCTAACTTAGGAGAAGGTACTGTATTCTTTAGCACGGTTACCAAATCCTTTCCGTCTAAAATAGTACTAAAGGGCTTTTACTTAAGCTTCTGTAGTTTCACTTCCCTGTTGTTCGTCCATCGTAAAAGGCAAGAGCTACCGTCGTCTCAAGGATGCAGTGGTACAGTGCATGTGAACTACAGTGGGGAAGACCTGCCGTCGCATTTCCTCTTCCCACATCCAGCCTGGTCCAGTCGCAAGACTTCTTCAAGACTAGTCAAAATGAGTGTGGCCGCTGTGCGCTTGTCATCGCCCATTTTAAATTTACGGTTTTATTGTTACTTATTTTACTTAAGTAGTATGATATAAGTAGGTCGTGCGCCAATACCCGAAAGCCAGGGTTATCGGTCTGGGCTAGAGTTGTGATTAAAGCTAAGGCTGGGGTTGGCGTTAAGGGTGCGGTTGGGGTTAATTTTTCAGTTGGAGTTGAGACTACATGGTCAAGCAGTTGTCACTAATCCTACTACAACCCAAGTGCTTAGTGATTTCGGATCCCATCTCGTTTGCTTATCGAATGGCCCCTTGTGCTATATCACCTGCGACTTTAAAAACGTACGTGTACCTCTCCACCCACATGTAATATCAAAACGAGATCTATAACTTACTTACCTTGAGGAAGACATTCAGCTAAATATATCCCTCAAATAAAGGAAAAGTAAGACGGCTCTCCAACAGAGCAACAAATAAAATTTCACAGACCCACCTTTATCCACTCTGCAAGACTCTTTCCGTACTCAGCCGCAAAGGCAGTCTTGATTTGCACCATGTCAATTTCACATCGGGTGACTATGACTCGGCTCAGCGATTTGTCATCCGTGCCGAGACCCTTCATTGCCCGATTGAGGGTCTTCGCGAAGTATGCAGGCTTATTTTGAATGCATCGCACTGGAGGAAAAAAAGAACGAAACGTGCGGACAGTAATCACAAAGGGAACTGTCGATCCAGATGACATTTTCAGAATGAAACTGACTGGCTGCTCAAAAGACTAGTAAGTTTATCTGGTCAGTTTCTAATAGCACAAAATAACTCAAGTAGTTTGTGATTATGTTGACAATCGTCATATTCTGCCAGCGGTTATTAAACCAGACGAAGTCGTTTGGGGTTAAGATGGTAAGTTTGAATTCACTTCTTGTCAAATAAACTGCGCACTGCGCAAACCTGCATGTTTGATGGTAAGCAATTAATATCAAACAACTAGAGCAGGATTTCGACAAACTGTCAACACAGATACCAATTAAAAGGTCAGTCAGATATTTTTGCAGATGTGGGAAACTACTGCGAGGATTTCGGGTCATCCATGAAGCCCCAAGCGTTTATTACATTATTTCTGTTACAAATCCAGTGAGGAAGTGGCGTTTATCTTCGTGTCGCAAACTGCCCGAAGAGCACGGCTTACATTCCATATTAAAAAGTGGGGTCAAACCTGATAAGCCCAATTTCAAATAGTTTATTCTAGGTTCGTTTTCACTGGAGCCAGAATGGAAGACAAATAAAAAACGTTGACGACGCAATGGTGAACCAAACCTCCCACGGTTATGTTATGAACCTGAATAATCTTGACAACTCACCTCTTGGTTGTCATTCAGGATGGAACTTTGGTTTACCAAATTTCAGTGAACAAGTTGGTGCACAAGCATAAGAGCACCAATTCAGGCCTTTTTACAACGGAGAGCCCTTAAGTTGGTCGGATATGGTTTTCCCACCAGATATTCCTTAACAGTTTGGAGGCTAAGCGTTAACACCAAACTTGGGATTACTTAAACCCACCCGCCCCTAGGAACGCATGACTGTGATATTACACATACCTCACTACCTTCCCAGAATAAGTAGCAGGATTTTAGGACAAGTTTTAAAAGCGCTCTTTTTATGTGCCCGTTCGGCTCCTCTTCGGTGGAAAGTGATTACAGCCAATGACAGTCATTCACTGAATGCGAGGTCGTTTGGGTACTCTCGGTGCTTAAATTTACACAGCGTCCATCATTGCGCTGGGTGAATGCATTTAAATGAGCGTACGACGCTCATATATAATTTTCAATTTTCCGAACTCCCGGCGTTCTCTTTTGGTCACCTCCAATGACCTTCACTCGCACAACCGCAACCCCAAAACATCACCATCATTAAAAGAAGAAGAGGTGTTCACCGGGAGGGGTTTATTGGAGGTCTGACGTTTCGAGTAGTTGATTCGTCTACCCCATAGTCAGTGAACCTCGTGGCAGAGCCGTGGCTAGATCCCTCGCGCCACTCGGAATAGGTGCTGCCCACAGGCCTGACTCGACAATCCGCCGGCAAGTAATGCGGCCAAAAGATCCGATCCCTAAGCAGGAGATGTCGTCCGTTGTCTACCAACTTCAATGCAGCTGCGGAAGGTGCAACTACGTTGGGGAAACTGGCCGACGGCGGCAAACGCGAATGCACGAGCATAAGTTGGCCGTGCGAAGGTTGGACCCAAAGTCGGAGGTAGCAACCCATGCCGTGCAAATGGGACACAACTTTGACGCCGTCGAGATTGTGGGCCGGGGCGGTGATCATACAGCAAGGCAAGTGCAAAAAGCCTGGATGTCCACCGACTGCTCTGTCAACCGCCATATCAATTTGCCTCCCCCCTATTTGACTTTACGAACCTACTTAACGGGGGACGTACACGGCGTGGGACAGTCGGGACCGTCAACTATTCCCGCGGCCGACGGAGGCGATTCAGGTCACGGTGGAATGCGGTTTGGATGCAGCCACACAGGCGGCATTGACGGATCACGTATTGGACAAAGTGCGCAACATAAGGGGAGCTGTGCGCAGGAGCTTCCGGTCTCTGAAGGTGGGTAGACGAATCAACTACTCGGAAAGTCGGACTTCCAATAAACCCCTCCCGATGAACGCCTCTTCTTCTTTTGATATGCCACCCGGGAATCGCATTTTCACTAATATTGGTCAGCATCATTGTCTGTCAACAGCAAATTTTAGGCGTGGGTGCCTAGAAGTCTGTACAATCTCAATGTGAGTTTGAGCTCAAAGAATAACTGAAGCCAGTCCGAGGACGGCCGTTTAAATGTCCTGGCATCAATTTTATTGATTCGGAACTACTTACTTCTCGATAAAATGTATTTCATTAAAGAAATGCTCATTTCAATAACTGCCAGGTCGCATTTGAGGTAATATAAAAAGCCATAATCCCATGCTAACTGTGGCTCAGGTCTACGGAGCGCCGATCGTTCAAGCCACCCGTTAATCGTCATAACCTACGGCTGGTTGCAGCCATCCTCAGTCATTTTCATGAAAACAGCGATGTTGTCCGACGAGTTTTTGGCTTGCTTACTTCCATGCGCAGCCATTTTGGTCTCTCTTACGGTTCAGGATGTCGAACAGTGTCTTCGGAATCTTTATTCGCGTTTAACCAATAGGGCCCAGGCTGAAGGGCTTAATCATTGGCTAATTGATAGGCCTTGTCCACCTTCGACTGAGTCCTTTATTGCCCTCTTCTGGGTAATGATAATTCGACCGTCGTTGTGCTCCACAGAAAAATGAAGCAGAGACGGTGATTCGCTCGTGATTTAGTTTGTAGGGAATGTAGACTTGAGCAGCATCTACCCCACTCCCTCC
>CACRXP010000045.1:1163563-1177281 GCA_902702965.1 Spirometra erinaceieuropaei | reverse complement strand
GGTTTTGTTACGCCATCCGCCCACAGATCTGTCGACAAGGGCTTTAGCTTAGTACACTTTTCAAAGCACAGACTGGAAAAACATTCAGAAAAGTGGGTCTTCCGGAAAGCATGAAAGTAACGCTCCTCCAATCCGACTTCAGGGAGGAGGATCCTTGTTTCGTTTTGTTTGAGTGCTCGGGGCATGATCCCTCGCGGATCGTTGCAAAACTACAATGACGGATGACGGTAGCGAAGTCCTGTTGTCCCCTTCAACCTTATTGATTGTGTGTTGTCGTGCGATCGCCTGTTGAGGAGTTAGACTGCGAATCTACAGCAAATTGGGATCAACCCATACCTTACTGATGGGGCGCCGCCTCCATGTTACACTGAATACTTCCGATTTCAACTGAAAGGGTGTGTAACAATGCCTAAGCGGTCAAGCGTCCAAATCGAATGTCTGACGAACAAATGGATCCGGGATCAAATATCGAATAGTTCTCGCCCGACATCGAGGTTTGACTAATTGACAACGGTGAACAAACCGGAAACGGCCACTTCAGTCTTTATAGGAGTAAAACACGTCACAAAGATAGTAACTACGGGTTCTCGGAAGCTCTGGACCTTCGGCGAGAGAACGGAGCAACAGGTCAGAAGAATTCGCCTACGTGATGTAGTATTGGGCAAAAGCTTCTGATCAGAGTGTTCAAAACAGATACGAAGCGTCCTCTGGCTGCACTGATAGACACTGCTAGTCAAAGACATCCATCTAGTTGGGCTACCACCAGACTGAGATCTAGAGATGACCCACTGCCATAATTTTGGTCCTAGGCGTGCGAGTTTAGTGATTTCAAGCAAAATCAGAATACCCTAAAGATAACTAAATTAATAATTTTATCTCTTAGGGGTTTGAATTTATGTATTGCCAAGTTCACTCGGTTATGGTATCGACCGGTAGGAGGGGAGTATAGAAACCCCTCTTGTAATTCATCTTTACGCTCTCGCTACTTATGTTCATTGGGTAGTTTGGATTGATGTACCAGCACTTTATGCGCAATTTAAATCGAGTTGCGTGCCTGATTTTTTTCGGGGGGAGGGCCATCTATACTTTGCTTAAGCCCCTCAACTTAAGGAGAACTTGATCACTAGGAGTTGCAAAAATGTTCAGGAAGCCAGACGCTTACTTGGACTCGTCTGTGCCTGTCTTCTTTTCACCGGCCGCAAGCAAATCCTCCGCGTCTTTTCTTGCCTTGTTCCTGTCGAAGGTCCTACTTTCGTCCCGATTGGCTTGCAAGAGCGACACCAGAAGTCGCTTAAAGTGTCCCGAAGTATCCTTCATAACGTGCTCCTCAAGGCTCCGATTGAACACTGGAACGAACAAAATGCTCATTGCCCACACTGACATACTGGGCGTGCATAAAATTATTTGTCGGTGTAGGTCAAAGTGGCCTTGAAAAAAGATTTCACGCGTAACTTATTTTTAATGCCTACTTAGAATATTTTAGTAACCTAAACGGAGATGATATAAGTCCTGTCACAGTAAATTTGACCTTGTACCCTGTAGTAGATAGCAGTACGCTCCCATTGCAGATTTTGAGGACGGTCTGACCTCTAAATGTCTGCTCATGAAAAATACCTTGGAGTTTAGTGGCTTGCTACGTGTTGCGAAACTGCCATATGACGTTCCAGAACTCGCCGCCATATAACTGAGCTGCACACTAGCCCAAACTGCTGCTATAGGATTCAACGTCACACTAGTCACGGAGAGAACGGCGTCATTACCGACATTACCGACTGAATTCTCATTAACCGCCTGCTAACAACTTCTTGCCAACTGCCATGGTCCTCATGATCGGAGTTTCTACTTGAAACACCATATTCCCTATTGTTGAGTTACCTGCCAACGGCGGGTAGTGAATTCTCCTGAGACCTGGGCAGCGTTAGCGGGACGATGATCCACAACAAATATCCTAATGTGCCAACCCCACTTAACAAGCGAAAGGCGTTATCGTCAACGGAAAGGGAGAGCGAAATAATTATTTCTAACTTATTCCTCGATATCTGTCATTTGCCTTCCAACCGGAGGCTAGAGCAACACGGAACTTGAACTCCGGTTCTTCTTTAGTAGGTTAGAAATTATATTTTACCTCCCCTGGTCGTTGCAGGTTACGTTTCTCAATAATTGATAGTTCTCATCCATGTGACGCTTGCATGAGCTCAAAACAAGAAGGTTTGCATTCCTTCTCGTAATCAGGATGGATCAATGAAAATCGCCGCCACGTGACCATACTTATTGCCCAGACGAAAAATCAATTGGAGCATCCGTCCCAGAAAAATGACGGTTTGATTTGCGCTGAAATGGGTGATAAGGAGCACACAAGTGAACTGAAATTATAACAACAATACCTACTAATTGCAAATACGTAGCAATACAATTAATGTTAAAATCAATTTGTGCGCACGTCCGCCAGACAGGAGTAACGTACTGAGCTTTCCGTTTGTAGGAAGGACTACACTGGTGTAGATGAGCCGTTTATAAAGCCATGCGCGGTGTAACTCAAAGTGTAAACTAGAGAATCCTGTGCCTTTATGAGATTGACTGGCTACTCAGTCGCTTAGACCTAAAACGAGACTTATATCAGTCGAAAAATGAAGACTCTTTGCCGCTGACTCAGGAACCAGTATTTACGCAGCGGGGAGGGGGAGGGGGGAGCAAAGACTTCGGCAGTCGGCACCTTAGACTGCATTATCCAGAGACTTTAGTCCTGTCTTGCATTTTGAACAATAGGAGAGCAGAGGAAGATTGTGACTCAAACCTGTGTAGACCGCTGGGCAAGGCTAAGTTGTTAAACTGCACGAAATGTCATGGGTTGGAGAGTTTCCAGTGAACGAGAACACTTGAGACTGGCAGCTAGGGCGTGACGATTCCTTCCTAGTATAAGCTTCATAGCAAAAGTTGAGACGGTCGGTTCAATTCGGTATAAGAGTCAGTGCGAGCGAAGTAGGCATAACATGAAGCAAAATGTCCGCCCAGGCATTGCGCCGAAGCCCATTTACAGTCCGCCTGATTCAGTCTTACTGCTGATAAAATATGAGCTTGGGAAGAGAGAATGAAGTCGACCTACGCCCACGGTCCACGCAGTAGTGAATCTGACGGGCCTTTAAACCACACGACAGGCTTAACGCTGTGGTGGATTGCAGACTGACGGACTGACTCTGCCAATAGAAGCGAAGAGACGAGCCCCAGGAAGTAGCCAGGAGCTACTTGAATCATGGTTTACTGGCCTTCAGTAATGATCTTCCCCTTCCATACTCGGTACTGTGACTTCGCTTAGTAATTGGCCACGCGGGGAGGGCACAAGTGAACACTTTTCCCAACACCAGGATCGGTGCGTCAGATGGTCGAGCAATCATCACACTAACATCCAACGCACGGGGTGAAATTGCAGCAATTAACAACGCGAATGTCGGCCATCAAACAATTAGCACACCAAGTGCGACGATCCCGGATGAAGGGGGGAGCCGTGAATGTTCATAGGTATGCAGCAGCATGGCGACTGCATCCTATAAATACTGTAGCCCCTTGTGCATGTATCACCCGTATCTGCCTTTTGTCTCTGATAATGGGTTCGAGCAGGAATCCGAAACGTCAGGCTAATAAGGCTCTTGTCCCAGCGATCGTGTCGCCTTCTTCAAGTATGACTCTATCCTTGGGATTGCGAGTCAGGTTATAATAGCATACTCGTCATGTGATTTTAAGAATAACCAGTGAGATAAAACAGTCAGGCGATTAGGGTCCGACCAACACATGTGGGGAGAACGACACGACATCCACATCAAGTTTGCAACAGGAAAGTCGAGCACGTCTCTTGCGAAAACCACCATGGCGATGATGGTCTCTTTGGATGTCACAGAAGGACTGCTGGATGGGGTTTGCAACCAAGACTTGCCTGCCGTTTATTACATTTTTATCGATTTTTCTCGAGAGTCTACTGGCAATGTAACTGTTGAGTACCTAAAAATACCAACCACTTGTTCATCTGTCTCCATCGCATGAGGTAAATGATGTTGAGCTGATGTTTGAATGGCTGACTGAAAGTATTTGACGGCGAAACCCCTGTATTCACTTTTCGAAGACCACTGACTCACCCGTTCAGAACAGCCTCTGGGAAAAAGGCCATCACAGGGAACACTAACGGGAATGAACCGCGAAACAACTAAGGCTCGTGGATATCGCAAGCGACCTTGAGTTGCTTTTTTCTGTCCGAGCTTGCATTGTAACCAAAACCCAAAAGTTCGGACCGCAAAAAGGCAGTGCCTCTAAGGACGCGTCTCCCACAAAAGGCCTTCCAGGACTCACACATTGGCGAGGCTTGGTTCTGCAGCCCCACTTGATTGAAACCATATGGTTGGCCTACTAAAACAATATTAGTCAACATACCTAACTTAGCCACTTGCTGGAATAGGAAGGGAGAGAGGGAGAGAGCGCTAGCAGAGCTCGGAACACGTGCAGGGAAGCGAGTGAATGTGGCGTGTACACACTCCTCCCGACACGGCCCCTCGCAGGATGCAGAGGATAAGGAGGGCGCAATCACAGCTGGAAGGCCACTGGCGGGAATCACGTGGCAGTTCGCAGTGCCTGGCCACTGTGATAGAACCGACGGAGTTCCACACCGTCGAAATAACTCCATTAGCAATTCTACTCGACCACTCGCTAGAGGAGGGTAAGGAACAGAGCGCAAGCAGGGCTCGAAGCACGCACAGGGGAGCGCGTGCGAAGTCATAACTGAAGCAACCGGGATGGCGTATTAGCACTCCTCCCCCCATGGCACAGTCACTCGCTGTATTAAAATTGAAGGGAAGATGTAAATACGGGATATTTGTAAAGCCAGCATATTCACATCTACCAAAATTTTGTTAGAAGCTAACCATATGGCATCACCCAGGTGGAGCTGCAGGATCAAACCTCGTCCAATAAACTCTTCATTCTGGTACCTCCTGTCTTCTCCTTACAATTGGGACTTGACCTGATGACTGTAGCTTTCTGAGTGCACTCTCTCCGCTTGTTCACTACAGACCAGCACAAAAGAGAAAGTTAGGTTTTCTTATGTTGTCAGCGGCTGAACCATGCCCTGGAGATAATGGCTGCTGTTGGACCGCCTTGGCTCCGTAGAGTTCTAACTTCCGGCTTTCTAACGACTCTGACGTATCGAGCAACGAGAACAGGTTGAATGATGTGAAGTCTTTTACTATTTCCGACTTATTTGTTATTCTCAGTCAGCCATAGCCCAGCCCCAGTCAGAACGGGAATGATGTTTGAATTCTGATTCAGTTGTTCGCTGAATTGAATGTTCTACCAACGCACACTTGACCCCATACGACAATCGGGAATGGGTAGGTGTCGGTTACGCTATCTTGGCCCCAAGTGTAAACGCAATGCGGGCATTGTAAGTAAAGTAAGCCGAAGAATGACACTGAAATCGCTAGTAGGAAAGTAGTCACAACTAAGACGGAAAAGGGCAACCTGATGTTTCGGTCTAGATGAGGGGCTAGTCTTAGGGTTTGGGTTAATGTTAGGCCGAGAATGGAGCTTAGGGCTGGGGTTGGTGTTAAGTTTAGGGGTTTCGGTTAGAGTTAGGGGTTGGATTGCTGTTTGGTTTACGCTTGGTGTGTAAGTTGGGTTAGGGTAGGGTTACGGTTAAGGTTAGGGGTACGGTTAAAGTTATAGTTGGGGTTAAGGTTAGGGTTAAAATTTGGATCAGGAATAAGGTTAGACTTGGGATTAGGGATAGGGTGATAAAGAGAACGCAAACAGGACTCGAAGCATGCACAGGGGGCGCGTATAATCTGATATCTGAAGTAACCGATGCCGGCGTATAAGCATTCTCCCCGCGTGGCACAGTTACTTGCTGGATTAAAATGGTAAGGAAGATGCAAATACGTCAGCATATTCAAATCTACCAAAATTTTGTTAACAGCTAACCATATGGTATCACTCAGTAGGGGGCTGCAGCACCAAACCTCGCTCACGTATTTTGTCCTAGAGTGATTTATTCTGCGAAAATTAAAAACAAAGACAAGAGGGGTTTGAGCGGTTATTTATAACTTATTCGCCAATCATCTATTTGAACCCAGATGCGAAAAAGTCGTCGACCCCAGTGGGATTCGAACCCACGTCAGCAAGGGGAAAGCTTGAGCACAGCCAACGCTGGAGCCACCTGAGCTACGAGGCCCCACCGGGAGCTGGGAGTTTAATCACATTTGGGTCAAGTTCACCCGCTCAACCTACTGCGACGTCTGCAATCGGCCAAATCTGGTACAGTAAGCTGACTACCCAAACAGGATTTTCTAAGCAATCAATCTGATATCCACCAGATTACTACCAGGCCACTGTTGAGCAATCATACTCCTAAATCAGGCAAGGGGAGCCTGTTACTGACTGCGGCTCTTTAGTCAACGGCTCCACCACTGAGCCACCCGGTCAGGCCCCGTCGTCTGTGATTGGATCTACTCAAGGTCACGTGACGTCCACAAGTGTGTGTCGTGCTTTCAGGGTGGAACGCCAACCAATTGTCTTGCCAGGGAGATTCGGTCTGAAGCCCGCGCAAGCGGCCGAAAATCGATGCACACCGGGCAAGGCTGCCCCTGCCATCTTTTATTCTATTTGATGGGGTCATCACCTCATGAACCGTGATGACCGAATTCCGGATGACCAATTGGCGCATTTCAAATGTTGAGCATTTTACTTGTTAGTTTAATGAGTGCCGGAGAAAGGAACTTTTTAGAAAAAGATGGAATACGGGGACGCTAGTTGGGAGCGCCTACACTCCCGAAAACAAGAGCCAACAAACCACTGGAGACCACGTGCGGTGCTCTCTCTACAGCGCTGTTATCTTAATCAGGCGCCTCTCCATTGGCCACTTCCCTCTTCCCGAAGGTCATTGGGCCGAATGCCGGCGAACCACAGTAGGGTGTTATAAATATGCGTCATCTTTCAGCTAGTCGCGACTTGCAGTGTTTTTCTAAAACACTTTCCGTGGCCGGCCGTGTTTTCTTTGTCTGCTGCTTTGGTATTGGGGACAAGGGTCGAGTGCGTATACGCTCCACGGGATTTTAAGTACCAGGCCGGGTCATAACAGCTAGTTGGTGGAATACCTTAGGAAAGCCCCTCCAAAAGATTACTTGTTAACGAGGATTTTTCATATGACCGAGACCTTATTCCTCACGGACCTTTGTTGCGGAAATTCTTTTTCATAGACAACTAGGATTCATGCTTGGGTGAGCCAATAAATATGGTCTAACTCGTCATCTGCATAAAAAGAACGTCCGAGCACTCGACAGTACGGTCGTCGTGACCGACGAGGTCCGCCGTACGTTCCGCAGAACGGTGAGAGCAGAAACGGCGACTTGCGCAGCATCTGCCGCTCTATCTCCTCCTTCCGCCCCTACGCCCCGTATCAAGCCAGAGTTAAAAAGAGCGGAGGCGAGAGAGGGCGCATGTGGCTGGCGTGGCGAGAACCCGTACCTAGGCGTGCCACCAAACCCTCTGGTCCACAGCGGGCACTGATTAGGATTTTTCACGTCAAGAAACTGGGGAGCGACACGGGCCTCAATTGGAGAGGCGGAGCTTGCAACTGGGCGTGCCGCCAAACCCCAAATGTTGGCATCTGTCTCGGGTGCGCACTCCCGATAACGCTTGCCGGACTCCGATCTAGCCCTCGTGTCGGTCCACCGCATCTAGCACGCGGCTCGTTCTAGGGGGAAGTTAAAGGACTCACTGACTGGACGAAAGCTTTCAAGAAATGCCTTATGTTGAGGATTTTAATAAACACAAACAGATTCTGCTGGGCAGTCGACTGTGAGCACTGAAAACCGCAAAGTATTCACCGATATCTTAAGGGCGCCAGGAAACTCAGACGATCCCGTCGTGACAGAAATGTACACAGCGATTATATGGGTGAAAAATTATTTTAGCCCCCTCGTAATAATATGTTTATGAATAAGTCTGTTAATTATACTCCAATTTATTAATTACTGTCTAGTATCGCAAGGGTGTCCTCAAGAAAACTTTTATTCTCGTGACGTCCCTATCAGTGAAATTAAACTAAATCAACTTCGCCCCAGTCAAATACATTTCGAACAATGCAAAAATGGTAAAACTCCATCGAATTCCCGTGACATCATTTCGAAACACATTTTCAAACATCGAGCAGTTGAGTAACGGTTATACTGAATGGTATTCTAATTTTTGAAGGATATCTATACAGAAAATAAACGAAAAGTTTTTTAAACGTTATTTAGCCCTTGCTGTTCTATTTACTTACCTGTACAGGGTTAACGCACACCAAAAACAGAAATTTGTTTATTTGAGGAAAACACTCGAGCATTTGAAATTTCCGCTTTTTTCGGTCAATGTTTACTTATAACTAGCGCATTATTACCTCTAACGCTTCATTTGGGTTCTCATTTAACTAAAGATCGTTCATTATTAATTGGGAGTTCTAGTTGATGCATTTGGACTAGTTGCAGACTGATTAGAGATCTTTGGGCGCTATTAAAGCGCGATTCCTACCCTAGTAGGTACTGGTCAAAAATCAGAATTAGATTTAAAATACATTGTCTACATTGTACAAATTAATTCCGAATCAAATAACGTCCACTAGGCAACAAATACTTATTTGCTATCGCATGGGCTTGCTAAAAGGTGGTCTTTATCTCCTTTAAAAACACGCCAGCATTGTTCATCCAAGTGCCTCTGAAGTAAATGCTGTGGAACTTCGCGATTTTTCTTCAAGATCTCAATCTTGCTGTCCTTCCGACTTGCTGGGTGTACGCACCTGCATTTCGATCAACATGCCTTTCCTGGTGACTGACGGTTTTGTGGTCCTACCTGTTATGACCCGGCCTGGTAATTGAAAGCACGTGAGAGCGTATGCGTACCAGACCCCTGTCCCCTGTACCAACGCGACAGAGAACGATAACGCGACCGGCCACGAAAATGTGCATTAGGAAATTGCAAGTCAAGATTAAGTGGAAGTAACGCACATTAAGAACGCCCTACTGTGGTTCGCCGGCATTCGGCCCAATGCTCTTCGGGAAGAACATTCTAGATGAGCCGGTCGATAATTTGAATACGCAAATCGATCAGCCCCGAGGGAAAAAGCCAATGGAGAGGCGCCACGATTAACATGACAGCGCTGTAGAGAAAACGCACATGGCCTCCAGTGATTGACTGGCTCTTGTTTTTGAGAGTGTAGGTACTCCCAACAGTACCCAGCCTGATTAAGCCGCGGGGAAGCTGGCCATTCGTCAGGATGTACTGTTGAACTTGCTTCTAATTCACGTTCAATGATAGGAATTAGCGTTGCCGCATCTCGCTGGTGTATATAGAAGTACCTAAGATCCACACCCTGACACAATCCAAAGACACATTGGCCATCAATGTGTGAGCCATGGTTTTGATAATTCAGAACCGAATCGCCATCATTTTCTTCGGCAGTTGAAGTTCCACCTAAAAGACGGCCACGACTGTATTTGCGGCGCCCTGAAAATCCGGTCTCGCCAATTTGTACTGGTTTTTTCAATGCCTCATTCAGCTTTCCTCTCCTAGCGGCAGATGTTATTTCGGAGCAGACTTCCCGGTAGTAATTGAACCAGTCAACCACTAGTAGGCTTTGGCACGTCTTTCAGTGGCGTCTCGTTTCTCTGAAATCTCGCAGAGCTCCTAACCACGCTGGTGTTTTCCATAGAAATCACAACAATGGAGGAGTTAGCTCCCCTTTCTTACTGACCAAATAGACTGCCGACCCTGTTGTTTTTGTGTAAAGCCCTCGTCAACGTCCGTTTTGGACCTGGAGGCGTGGTGATCAGCTTAAGTGCGAGTTTTCGCCGTGTCTACCACCTACGTCCTCTCCCGTCTCCGGTCTTCTTTACTCTGTCTTGACGCCCGGTCCAGGTGGGGAAGAGAGGGAGGGTGCGGTAGGTGCTGCGAAAGTCTACCCCACTATAAACTAATTCACGCGCAAGTCACCGCCCCTGCTCTCACCCTGTTGTAGAGCCCACCGTGGACATCGTCGGTCGCGACGCCCGAACTGCCGCCTAAAATCGATATCCGGACACAATCCAAAAACTCACGGACCATCAATGCGTGAGTCGTGGTTCAGATAATTCTGTACTGGATTGCCATCTTCTTCTTCGGCAGATGCATAGACAGTTTTACCGTCGTTTCCGACGTATCCACCGTGTGTTTCACAGCAAGGTGGAACACGGACAGTGACCTGCGCGTGAATTAGTTTATAGTGGCAGTAGACTTGCGCTGCATCCACCGCAATCTTTCCTCCTCTCACACCTGGACCCGGTGTCGAGACATAGTTAAGAAGACCGGAGGCGGGGGGTGGGAGGCGCAGGTGGATGGCACGGTCGAGTCCGTACCTTGGCGCTCCACCCCACACTCCCTGGTCCACGCAACAAATGACCAGGGCTTCAACAACAATGGGACGGGCGGCAGGGATACCAGGTGCATCACCACCTAAAAGACGGCCACGACTGGATTTACGGCGCCCTTCAAATGTGGCCACAGTATTTGGGGATCCACCAGTAGGGTTTAGCGCTTCTTGCAGTGGCATTCTGCTGCTCCAGAGATAAACTATCTCTAAAATTTCACAAAGTTTCAAACTATAATGGAGTCTTCCGATTAAATCACAGTAATGGAAGAATACAGTAGGTGGGCTAACTCGTGAAATGTCAACCAAAATTCCGAAATACGTTTTCGTCTCAAAAATACCAATTAAGTAGGGTTGGAAAACTATTCGGCCTGCAGCATAATTCTATAATATGTCACTTACCTCAGGATGCCGGCTTTCAAACGAACTTCCTTCCATCGGCATGCAAAAACTGCACTCTGTAAAAAACGACTACTTAAATAGCATGCATTTTTCATTGATTTTGGATGCCCCTAAAAGTCCAATTATATTTCATTGAAAACATGAATAAAAATATTCATTCTTTCGCTCATTCGGTAGACACATACGTTTTTTCCCATTTGTCTACTCGAAGGAAGAGCATAATTCGATTTTCAAAAACTTTTCAAATTCCTGAATAATTTTGAAGCCGCTCTGCCGTTATACTTTCATGTAGGGTTTCCCAACTACAAGCCGAATATTTTCCGCGTACGGAAAACCACACATTTTCCTACCGCAATAAAGGGGGACCATATAGGCTTCATAACATTTAGTATTGGATTTGATCCATATTGTTAACTTTACAAGCCACAATGGTAAATGCAGAGACATGACGTCTTATGAACGGCCATTTAACTGTATTAAAAAGTATCGCAATTGGAAACTGTTTAAAACCGAATTATACTCTTCCTTCGAGCATAAAATTGGAAGAAGACGTAATTTTCCACCGGAAGAGAAAAAGAATGCATATTTTTATTCATGTTTTCCGTGAAATATAAGTGGAATTTTAGGTGCATCGAAAATCAATAAGAAAAATGATTGCTATTTAAGTAGTCATTTTTTTACAGAGTGCAGTTTTTGCACGAGGCCGGACGGATATTCGTTCGAAAGCCGGAATTCTGAGGTAACATAATTATTATAGAATTATGCTACAGGCTGATTAGTTTTACAATCCTACTTAATTAATCCTTTCGAAACGAAAACGTATTTCAGAATTTCGGTTGACATTTCATGAGTTAGCCCACGTACTGTACGTTCCACTTGTTTACTGATCGAACAGACTGGTAGCCCTTTCTTCTGCGCCTCCCTACCAACACATTCTGCCTACAGACCTTCTTGTACATGAACATCACCGGCCCATCGCACTTGCGACAAGAGTTTTTTTCTTGCTAAGAGACCCTGTCGAGGAGGTGCCGTGACGCTTCTTCTTGGAACAACATTTTGAAGGGTGCGCTGAAGTAGGAACAAAAGAGGAACGAAAGAATCACGCTATAGTAGCACCGAGTTTCGTCAATTTATGTTTAATTAGGTTCACCTACTGGGAGTAGACGTTTACACCGGTGCTTACGTACGTTTCTGATAAGCCTCCGCAATCAGCTTCAGTTGGGCGTTCGTTCGCGTGCAGATGATTTCAATGAGGCAGTCCTCGTCCGTGCCCGGACGCGACATGGCCTCATGCAGTTCCTCAGCATCGTAGTTCTCGGGTGCGAGACAGAGTCCACGACAGATGCGAGCAAAGTTTCCGCTCAGCTCAGAGTCCAGTTCCTTTATCAGATCCAGACCGAAGAGGGTCTTGAAGTCGAGCGCTATCTGCAGTCGTTGTTTTAACGACCGGTGTCCGAGCACGTCGATTATGGCGGCCTCATCAGTGCCCATACCTTTCATGGCTTTCCTCAGACGTTGACAGTCCGCGTTGGAGTCAAAATTTTCCGCGGGTTTCAGCGTCCCCTCGGACTGAAAAGCGAAAAGGGGGTACTGACTACTTATTTTGAAAAGGTAATATTTTTCAGTTAGAAAAGGCATATCAGCAGTCTGCCAAGGATAGACGAGACTGGCAGGCGAAACCAGATCTCATCTGATTAGCCTAAGTGACTCAAATGAACCCCAGTAAATGCGCGGTTTAGAATTGGTCGGAGGGGGGTGGGAGAGTCGTCTTGCCGATGAAAACCGAGCCTCACCTGGTATTCCTCTGTTTCGAAGAAAACGCTCTCTGCAGGTTCGGCAGGTTTGTCGTCCTTCTTAAGACTGATGGGTGGTGCCTTCTGGTATCGTGGCTGTCTGACATCATCCTCGGTTTCCTGACCCTAAAGAAAAACAAGAGGACGGATCAGCGAAGAAGGAAGGAAGGGGAACTCATAAAGGCAAATAAGATCAAAGTAGGAGCGTGTCGCGCACTGAAGGAGAACGTAGGGGGCGGATTAATAGTCTAATGTGCGGTACGTTTTGGACTTGGCGTGGCATGTTCATTTTATATTTATGCCAATCGCAGAAGAAGGCCTGAGCTTTCAGGAGCGAAACGACAGTTCGATAAAAAGCTTATTTCTTACAGGATCTGTGGGTAATTAAATCCTCAAATGTTTAGGCTAGGGTCGTGAACAATGATGGTTTTGAAGAAGCCTAGCGATCACTTTGTTTTAAAATTCTGCCTTTAGTTTTTACATTTTTTGCCCGTTACTATGAGGGAACGCTCTGAAATTCATTTGTAAAAGGTTGTCCTCGGAAAAAAACACCTTTTCTGATGGAAGTGGAAGATAAAACGTGAGTGGAGAGTGGCCAGTCGCGAAGTTCACGGTTTCCCTCGAACACAAGGCGAGACTTCAGTCCTCACCTTGATCGGGTGGCCGCATGGTCCCCACATGAACCCTTGACCTCGTTAGGCAGATACTCCTGCCAGCGCGCGCTACCAACAGCTTGTGAGCACTTCACAGCAGCTGCTATGGTACTTAAGCGAAGAAAGGATTAGGGGCAGAAACACGGCGGTAAATGCAAAAGCTTATTTTCTGCGATGATGCCTATTTACACATTAAGGAAGTTCAAGTGGGCGAACGTGCGTTCTCGATTATTCTTCGTCAGGCCAGTACAGTAATATGAATCTTGATAGAGCAGCGAACTTTGAAAAGTAAGACAACTTATGAACAGTAGTCATAACTTGGAGTAAAGGTGTTCAGACTTGTGGGGCGGCGGGATAATTATAGTCCAGTTTCTGTCACTGGTACGAGAAGGGGGAGAGGAAGAGGTAGGATAGTCTGATTGAGTTGTGCCTATGTTTCGTCGCTGTGGC
>CACRXP010000045.1:1149243-1163459 GCA_902702965.1 Spirometra erinaceieuropaei | reverse complement strand
AGAGCTATGTTAATGTACCGGCCTGACGAAAATTAATCGAAAACGTACGTTCTCCCACTTGAACTTCCTCAAAAATGTTATTTAATTCGAAAGAGATTAAAAACAATTAGGTCAGACAGTGCTCGTAGTAAGCCTACTCGAGTTGTAGACAATACAGAGTATAATTATTTCGGCGGAAAAGTTGACCGGGTCGTTTCGATGACTGGGATTGGCAGGACACTATATAGAAGCTCATTATGTGAGGAGAAGAAGAGGCGAACACAGTTGTGTCAGAACTCTCTTTCAACGTGTTCAAACATACTGTAGCGATGACCGTGGAGGAAGGAGGAGGTGGATCACTTACAGGCCCTTTTTAAAGCCAACGGGTACCCGAAGTCCTTCACACGCAATTGCCTCAAAAAGCCTCATTCTGAACGGTCGATTGGAGAAAAGCCCAATTTCTCTCTCAATACGCTATGTGAAGAACGTATCAGAGGCGTCGGCGAGAATCCTAAAACTTTTTGGGATTGGCGTGGCTCATATACCAGAATGCACCATTAGACAGCAAATCATTAAGCCCAAAGACCCGCTACCAACAACAGAACAGTCGGCGGTGGTCTACAGCATACAATGCCTAAATTGCAATGCGAGGTATTTTGGTGAAACGGGCAAACGCCTCGGTACAAGATTGCACAAACGCCAACTTGCAATCAACCTCAAGGACAAGTTGTCTTTGGCCTATGGCCACATACGAGAACTGAACCACGATTTTGCCTTTGTGAAAGTGAGGGTAATTGGTCGAGCTAATGAGAAAATGGCCAGACTGGTACTCGAAAGTTGGTCCTCGACTGGCACACCCAAGCGAGCTATAGATCTACATTCCGCCTACCAGGCGCTGTGTGCAAGGCTCGGATCAGTCCGGACAAGATCAGTAAGGCAAGCGAGCACGCGGGACCGAGAGTCAATACTCACGGAAAAGAGCGGGGTTGGGGGCCAGAGGTCATGTGACCAAAGCCGAACACTGTCTCACCGATGCGCCCGCGAAGTTGAATGCTGTTCACATGAACAGCAACGACCGATCAGTCCACCGGTTGAGGTGAGAGAGGCCAACGGGCACGTTGATTTGACTACAGTTACGCCGACCCAAAAGGGAATGAAAGTCGCTCAAGCCTGTCAGCGGTCAGCCCCAGGGAGGTCTAAGCCAGTCAGCGGCAAACAGGCAGGTCAAAGTTCGTGCGTCCAGCAGGGCTATAATACGAGGCGAGCGGCATAACTGAACAAATCAAGACTGGCAGGAGCAACACGTAGGCTAATCTGATGATGGAAACGAGGAAGTTTCCGAAACGTCAGTTCGAATATAATATGGTCCATGAATTCGCCCTCTCTTCTTCGTTCTCCTCGGAAGATAGTGAACGCGATATGTATATACACGTGTAGACGAGGATAACGTGATTTCTTTGCCCGAAAAATTGTTATTTTTGGTAAATGGAAGAGTAATACTGCAGTGTACCTTCGGAACTTCTTCTGGTGACTTCTTCGGGCTCTCCTTGGGAACCTCCTTCGGACGCTCCCTGGGGACCTCCTTCGGCGAAACCTTGGCAGGAATCACAGCCGGCTTGCTGACCTTTACGCCCGGTTTTTCAAGGAGGACAGTCAGCATAAAGGCCTCGCCTGTGTCCTCAAACTTACAGTCCTGGACCTATATATAAAAAGGAATTAACGGTTTTGAAGGCTGGAAGAGGTCGGTTCTCCAAACTCCGACTGGAGATGATAACTTTAGTCTCTCTGCCCCCGGACGGACCACTGCCACACGTGGTAGCCCTTAGGCCAAAAATGTGGGTTTTAAGATTTATATCGAAGCATATTTGTCAGGGTTTCAGGCAAGTCCATTGAAGTACGGGTTGAAAGTAAGGATTTTAGTTCCTGTGCGGGCTGTGCGGATTTTTAGTTTTATGTATTTACTCAATATTCGTACAACGCTAGCATGTAACTACATAGACGAACCATCGTTCAAATAATTGGACTTGAGACATGAAACGCCAGGGGAAAAGGGAATCTTTCGTATTTCGTCCCGCAATCAGGACTGATCGGTAAACGTTACTCAGATGATCCCGATCTCTACCGACAGAACTGAAGCCGTAGAGCAGTGGTGAAGATGTTGCTCGATGATCAACTGACTCGAGTCTTAAGATATGACTGCTGACGACTGACTTGCTGGAAATAATCAGCCACTGTTCTAGTCGGTAAGGCGTCCCGATTGTCGAATGTAATTGCCCTGCGACCTCCCGCATGGGCTATAGAGCATTAACCCCAGGACAAAGCAGGAATGCCCTGCGATCGGGAGAACGCGCTGCACTTTAACCTATATGATCGGCGCGAACTACGATTTCCATCGTGCACTCCAAGGAGGGGGCGCAAAATGCGTTGATTTGCGCAGCAACTATCACGCCCCTTCTTCCTGAACTCACCCACCTTGTTCCGATGACAGGATATTGTCAAAACGCCCGAAGAAGGTTCTAATACAGCGACTGACGAGGCTCAAAATTCCATCTATGCGGGTCGCGCTCGACCTGGTACCCACAGCACGTACCAGGTATGTATATCTATGTAGGATGTCATTACTAACAAAGACAAGGGAGACTGGAATGGCCATTTCTGGTTTATTAGCTGTCGTCAGCCAGTCATACCCAACCTCGAAGTGTGGAACACCTGGGGTTCAAACTCGTGACCTGTTAGTTAGAAGCCCAACGCCTCTAACCACTGGGCCACGGGCCCGTTGTCCTGTCGGTTTGGATCGGGAATATGCAATGGTAGAGGGCAGCTCACGGGTCGTTCTTGCGGAACTCACTCGTTCCGTTTTGCCTTACGGGCTCTCTCTCTCGAGCCCAACCAGCAGCCGCACAGCGGCGCATGATCTGGGCCGTATCGGTCACAAAAGAAGATGTGTGAGAACTCTCTACCAAGGGGTTCAAACACAGCGTAGCGAAGACGACGAGAGAAAGGAAGAAGCGGAACATCTACATTCCCTTTTCAGGGCCATTGATCATCCACGATCCCTCATACGTGAGCGCCTGGAAAATCCCACTTGTGAGGAACCGAAGTTTTGGCTCGCGATTCCCTACGCGAGAAACGTTTTGGGGCCGACAGCTAGAACTCTGAACCCCTCTGTGATTGAGGTGGCCCGTACACCGGAGTTCACTCTTACAAAGCAGATAATGAGGCTCAAAGACCCTCTGCCTTCAACGGAACGACAAAAAATGGTTCACAGCATACCTTGCCAAAATTGCAGTTCGAGGTATGTTGGTGAAACGGGCAAACGCCTCTATACAAGATTGCATGAGCATCAGCTTGTGGTCAACCGCGAGAATAGATTGTCACTGGTATATGGCCATATGTGACAGGAGCCTACGAGAAAATGACCAGACTAGCGTTCGAAAGTTGATCCTTGACTGGCACAATTAAACGAACTATTGATCTACACCCAGCCTGCCAGGAGCTACGTACAAGGCTAAAGTCGGTCCAGACGGGTCGGCAGCACTAACGAGCAAATCACGACTCCTCCAACGTTCGTCACCTTCACAGCCTGGAGGAAGAGTCAGCCGGAGATCACACGACCGATGATTCGAACCCATGTGATCCACACTTGTGGTTGGGTATGACTGGCTGATGACGGCTAATAAGCCAGAAATGGCCATTCCGGTCCCCCTTGTCTTTATCGGTAATGCCATTCTGCCTATATATATATATATCGAAGAGTTGAGGGTTTTTTTTCTGTGCGATTTTATGGTCTCTCCTGTTTTTCTTTTGTGCGTGTAGATATTATATTTTACCTTAGGAATAGAATCTAGCACCGTTATTACGACAGTTAACTGATGCGCTGGAGTGGGAACAAGCCATTTCTCCTGGCTAAAACAATTCCTATAGTTACTAGGTTGCCTGGTCGGGTTGCCCTGGTGACACAGCTACACACAAGTCCCTTTTGTGGCGTTTGACGCGTGACAGACTAGAGTCGATGAGTCCTCTGTAAAAGTTGGCGTGGAAATTTTGACCGAGAAAATGCAGCATAATTTTTGTAAAGGCCTTGACGTACAAAATTAAACAACACTACGATATAATCCATCCAACGAGCATCCAAAATTTCCAATGGGAACACTTGATTGGTCCAAATTTAGTACAATTAACCTATACCAGTTCGACGAAACAAGGCACAGTTCAGTGTATCCACTTGGCGTTTCTGCCAAAACGTCGGACGCCCGAACTGACAAACATTTATTGGAGTTTAAAAGTGGTAGCAGATGATGTTAGCAAGTGATAGCAAGACAGCGGTCTTAAACAGCCATTATGGCTTATCGCTGGCGCTCCAACGCATGTGAAATGCATGCCGCCCACCGTCTGTTGTGTAAAATCCGGGGGCTTCTGTTTGGGGAGCCACCTCGTGCATCTGGCTCGCGGAGACGAGACTGGGAAGGATTACTTAGATGGGGTTGTAAGGATGGAAAGCAGGATAGCAGCTTTATAATGAGCTTCTTTCCGGCCACGTGCGTCAAAAGCACTCAGTAAAAAATTATTTCTTAATTAGTAAGCCTTTCCCCATCGATACTCGATCCTTTTAAATTTAAATATCTTTTATAGGAAAAATGCACAAAATTGGTCAGTTAAATTTGTCGTTTTCGATTTTTTTCGCTCGTGGAAAGGGATTCCCTTGATTTTAATTTTTTCGCAGTTCCTGAACAATTTTTAACCCGACCTCCAATCTGAAGACCCCATGCATAATTAAGAAGGCAGTAAGGTTGGGTATAACAGTGGGGCTATGGTATGTAACCCTCGGGGAAAAATATTGCAAACTGTGGCCCTAGCGTCAGTCATGACTATGTCAGCCGCTGCGCCCATTCCTCGCACCAGACGACATTGGTCGGGGTCTGGGAATGGGAATGGAGGATGAGGACGACGACTCAGCACATTTTCCTTACTAGGAACGATCTGACGCGCTTGAAGCTGTCACGGTGCACTAAAAGTTGTGGCTTGGGAGGTTACCAACTGATGGGATAACATGGACCTCGCAGTCGGCCCAATGTTGTGTGTGTTTGTGTGGAGTTGCCGGCCTGTGGTCTGAGAGTCAAGCTGCAATGGCTCCTTCTTAATGTGGTATTTATGACACTCCTACCCAGCGGACATCCGAGCCGGGTGTGGCGGCACACCTAGGGGCGGCTCCGACCGCGCCAGCCGTCGTTAACGTTGCTGTTGGCCAAAATCCTGGTCAGGAGTTTGTTGTTGGCTAGGGGCGTGGTGGTACGCCTAGGTACGGATCTCGTTGTGCCGGCCACATGCGCCCTTCCTTACCTCCGATCTTAATGACACCAGGCCCAGGTGGGGGAAGAGGGGAGAGTGTCATAGATGTTACGAAAGTCTACTACCACTTTAAACTAATTCACGAACAAGTCATCATCTCTGCAGTCACTATGCTGTGGACATCGTCGACAACGGCGGTCGAACTGTCCCTAACTTACCTTGCCCAGTTCGACCCCTACCATGCCGGAGAGAGCAGAGTTCGTCTCATTTGCTTTGAGCAGACCCTGCAGGATGGAGACGAGTTGCCGCTTAAGTAGTCCGCCCCCGGAAAGAACATCTTCGGCGGACTGGATTGGTGGAGCTAGTGGTGGTGCAGGTGGCGGCGGCGCCGGTGGCCTTTCTTTCGGCATGGCCTTCAGGATGTGGCCGACCACCTGATTAAGTGAGCTCTGCAACTCGCCCACTGTCCGTTGGCGCATTTGGTCAATGAACTGCAAGGGCAGAAATAAAGAGCTCAAAAAGGACTGGGGGATATGTGAAGTCTTGATTTCTGACCATAGCAGAAGGCATGCCAGTCGAGTACTGGAAAGTTTTTCTTACTGTTCATACTGCAGTTAAGGCTACAGATTTGAAACAACGTTTCATATTAGTAACTAGGGAGAAATTCTACGTGCCAAACGTGTTGGAACTACGTAAGAATGGTAGTAGATATCAGCCAATGATTATCATCATAGTACTGCAGTGACTCCGAACACCTTTACTGCTGCTGCTGCTGCTGCTGCTGCTGCTACTACTACTACTACTACTACTACTACTACTACTACTACTACTACTACTACTACTACTACTACTACTGCTACTACTACCACTACTACTACTACTACTACTACTACTACTGCTACTACAGCCACTGTCGTCTAGTGGATTCCTAAACGCACGATGTTTTGAAGTGGCGAATTTTTCCAACACTCGTTACAGTGGTTTAGCCATCTTTCCGAAAGGCACACGTTCTGCTCGAACACTGGGGTCCAATTTGTGGAGCAAACTTCAGTAATGCGCAAGCATAAGCAAATTGCATGGTCGGCAAACTAAAATTTCCAGTTGACTAACATGACTCAGATCTGAGAACAAACGACAGGACTTGAATAAAGACGGCAGCTGATTCTCAAGGAGAAGGCTAAACAGTTCATTAAAAGTTACCAACCTGACTCAAGTGATTCACAACTGCACTCAATTGTTCTTGGCTGATTCCAGGCTCGGCGGGAGGGATGGGTGACACCATTTGGGGGAAGGGGGTGGGCTGCGGAGTCAAGAAATTACTGGAGAAGTTGCCACCATCCGGAGTCCTAACGTCCCACCCAACCCCAGGCACACTGCCCCACACATTAATCTGCGTTCCTGAGTGGTTTGTGGCCGCAAAACCCTGGTCGGCGCTTTCTGTCAAAGGGAAACACAATTGTAAAAAAGGGGAAAGGATTATGGATACTTGGAAACTAGGACTCACTTCGCAGGAAGCCATCAACGGATTCGTCTGCATCGAGGAAGGCATCGTTGTTGGCGGGCACAAGTGCAGTTAGATGGGGTGATGTGATGGACAGAGCGTTATCGTCTTCGTCGTCGTTGTTGAGTGAGACCTCACTCCCGTCGGAGAGGTCGACTTCGCAGACTTGAAACGTCTTCGTCATCACGGGACTTTCAGCTTTGGTATGTCTAGGTAAATAAAAATGTTCAAGACGGGATTTCACAAGTTGGGCATAGCCCTTAAGGCAGTGGTGGGAGTAACGCACTTGTGTACAGCAATCGCCTTGATGGTACGCTTGCCCACTCTGAGTTGGAAGGGAGCCCTGTATCGAAAGGTGATTTCACGTCCAGCCACCACGCGTCGATAGGGGTGGGGTGTATCGCCGTTGGTTGTAAAGAAGATCACACAGTTTCGTGATTCTGTGCAAAAAGAAAGCATCTGCCACTTTAATGTAAGAAAGAGAATTAGACAGCGTTCGATCCTGTTTGACACTTTTAGATCCTCTGTGATGTACTTAAGAAATAGAATATAGTCAGACTTTTAAGCAACGAAGGTTTGAAGAAAAATTAAGAAATAGACAATAAAAAACAAAAAAATGATATGAAGAACGTTTTACTTTTTTAAACGAAAAAGGAACGTCACCTGGTGCCCGTGATTTTATAAAATGAACCATCTCATTTGTCAAAGGAGGCTACGTTAAATAGGTTTAAGGTTACATAACCATACTTTGGAAATCAGCAGTTTAGAATTTAAAATTTTCTGTCACTTGGATTCTAAAAACAGGATTGGTATACTTTGCGGAACAGATTAATACTGACAAAAAATAGAACTTTCCATAGTCTTCCCTCATTAAAGTGCATCTTTTTTACTTAAAGTGTATATTTGCCACGGAGGAACGTCGAAATAAACAGAATCTAATGAAACAATTGATGATGGGTGATTAAAGATCAGTGCCATAATAGACCTAAAGGTATTAAGAGAATTTGATCTAAAACAGGGCAACACGGACTTTTCTGGTTTAAAAGGTTCCTTTGCAGGATATATTCATGACAACACTACTGTAACAGACTAACGGTTTCAAGCAGATGAATTCGACCGTCGGACGGCGTGGTGTTAACAGACTTGCGCGGCATCTGCTGCCTTCTTCACCGCCGGCAGGATCGGGAGCAGTGGCTGGCAGTCCACACGTGCGAGCTAATCAGCTACCCGATGCGAAACCTGGGCGCAGAGTTGAGCAGTCCGACTGCGCGTGCCACACACAACTCGGCCAGTCCACTGTCCGAGCCAGGCAGCAAGCTGATGCTGGGATTTGGTGTCAGTGACTAACAGAACTGTCACATAAGATTTGGCCTCAAAATGGAGGTGGACGTCTCAAATCTCACCGATGTGAGAGTGCCATAGAGACCACTTGAGAACGAGCTACTATGGCCTGACTCTCTTAACACCTGTTGGCCACTTCACGTCCTAGTTATACCGTCAGTTGGCAACCTTCGGAGTGCTTCGTGATAGATTCCGGCGCGTTAGATTCATTATAGTGAGGAATGCGCGGAAATGCCTTAGGAATGGGATCACTAGAGTCGACCTCAATCTCTCTTCTTTCTTCCGCGCACCTGTTAACCATCAGGTGCTGCGCACAGTTACTTATCTACGGGTGCCCCGCACAACATGGTCAGGCACTCGGTTGCACCAAGGAGCATGCTTCCTACTTCTGCAAGAGGCTCATATTCCGTGTCTGTGGTGGGTGCTATAGGAGTGGGCTGTGTGTGATGCACAGATTGTTGTGGCGGCGCATATGGTCATGATCGAATGTGCGTGAGTAATGCGAGCAGCTGAGACGGGTGCGGCGGGTATGCTTCGATGGTACTGGCACTGGTTTGCCAGTGTCATTACGATGCATTCGCATGTGACCGACCAAGCGGACGCGTAATGTACACCCGCGGTGGCTATGCTGTTAGTGGTAGCGGCGCTGTTTGTGCGGAAGTTCCGACTTTGCGGTGAATGCCGCTGACTGGGATATGCACGTGGCTACGTAGGCCCATACGGTGAGTTTATGTGCGTGGACAGTTTTGGGGGGTAGTATTTGGGTTAATGAAGCAATATAGTTCGAATTAATAATATATTCGTGATCTACTTACCCCTGTGAATAAAAAATATTTATTTGGTTACGAAAAATGCAATTTTAACAAAAGGCCTGGGAAATAAAAATAAAATTCAGCTTTGCTACGGAAACTTAATTACGTTTTTCAAGCAAAGGGGCATGCCAAACTAGAAATAAATGAGAAAGATATTTCTGAAAAACCGAATCTTTGTTTTTTTTCAGTTTTTTTTGCGTAAACTGCTACCGAAGTTCACGTAAAAGATCATGCCCTCAGAGGCTAGCCCTATAGAGGAACAGAAATATTGTAGTTTTAATTGCGTCTTTCAAAACCAAAAATAAAGCACCAGTAGACACAGAGGAGGGTCAGCCATCAGTCATTGACTTTGACGAACACAAAGACATGATTTTGACAGTTAATCGTTCTTTTGCTGCGTGGGGTACGTCTTTTAAAAGCTGACCTCATCGCGAGCAAAAATGTTCCCTCAGTGCAAATACAAAGTTTTCTCTTGCGATTTTCTAATTATTTGACTCGAGAATGTTAAACAAGATCAATTTCAACTTTCAAATTGTTTTAAAATTGGGAATATTTAGACAAAGGTTGAACACTACTCGCGTTTGTCTGCGGCGTTCCAGCGTTGTGTGTCTGGGTATGAATACTTATTTTCCGGTTACTGAGGCAGTGTAACATGCCCACGACATGATACATGACATGACATTTAAAACCCAGGCGACACTGTCAAAATGCAACGTTTGATCACTCATATCACGAGTATAGAAAGCAAATATATATAAAGCCAAAACCTTGCAGTGTAAGTAAATATTTAAAAGTCTTTCTTCTGATTTTAGCAAAATTCCACGCAGTATATTTCAGAAGGCACAAGATTTAGAACATGAATTTTACAAACACGTGAAACTACTTTAACCATCGCCAAAGAGTAATGAAGAACTTCAGTTATACCACGTGATATAAAACGCAGTTGCCGTCAGCAGACGAGGGCGGAGGCGAAGTCGCCCCGTAGTCGGTCGAAGAGGGCCGCGTAAATAGAAATAGGTGCATGACTTTCCACTGTCCGAGAGTGGGCAGGCGAATTCACTACTCGCAACGTCAGACATGCAACAACCCCCCTATCGACAGATGCTTCCTATTGACATGCCAATGAAAATCGCATTTTTATTGTCGTCAAGTTAAAGAGTTCTTCGACGACAACATCATTACGTGTGTATTACCACAGACATTTCTTCTCAGGAACCGCCAGTAGCCAGTGGAAGTGGTCCTTGTTTTTTGATGCAAAAGCCTTTTAATGCCCCATAAAGGAGAACTGCACTTTTGTATATAATTTTCTTACGGAATTCGTTCACTTGCACATACCGTCGTTTCTGACAACTGCCTGTCCACTTACCTGTGTGCACGCTGGTTTGCTTTTGTTGAGACGTGGAGGATTTGATGACACATTCAAGGGTACTAAGATAGCCAATAGTTTACAATGAGTGTACTCGCGGCTAGAAAACCGAGGCCAAAATGGGCGGGAACTAACGTAAAATAGGAAGCCTTTGCGTATTTTTTGGATGATGAGGCCAGACGTAGCTGTTGTGCCGACTGCCACGCTGTAGCCACTCCAAGGAGCCATGTCTGGCTTCGTCGTGGCCTTCTCTAGTCACAGTAGCAATGCGCGACCAGCCGAAATAAGCGTTAACAGGGAAGCGTTCAAAAAATTTTGGACACAGTCACTGTTTATGTCAAAAAAGTTACAAAGGCAACGCATAAATAGAAGTTTACATAGATTGTCCTTATTACTTGAGTAACAGACATTCGAGGTTCGGTCTTCGCAAGCAAAGTCATTAATTAGGGAAAGTGGGTAAATGACCTCGCAAAGCCTTATATATAATTGAATAAGGCTTAAGCAATTGCGTAGTCTAGACTACCTTACTACCTTAGAAGAGCAATTTGATTTTATGAAATTCACTGAAGAGCAACGAACGACGTTCTTTATCTTTCAACAACTTTGCGTGCAACCAAATAAATTCAGCTCTACTCATTATAGAAGTCAAGGCGCATTCAATTAATAGGCAGGTACCTGTTTCAATTTCAATATATGTGCCCGTATCGATAGTAGTCGACGGTTTTCCAGTCGGATGAACCCGAAGGGGTGTTATTGAAGGTGCAGAAACCCCACCAGCAAGAGGCATCGCGTATGCTAAAAATTCAAAACATTGGGTATTTATGCCTCATTAGAAGTGTATATTTTTTGATCCGGTCCAACAAAAGTTCCTGATTATCAAGACCTTGAATGCTAAAATGAATCCGGTATTTAAAGTAGTCTAAACATTTAACGCAAAGATTTTTACTAATCTAGCCAAAAAGTATGCAAGGGCGGGAAAGCAGTTCCAAGTGTTGAGCCTTCTGCTCTTGTTAAGTCTTCTGTTCTGTCTTGCCATGTAGAAACGCCTCCTTTGTAACGCCTGTCCCAGTTCTACTCATACAATGTCAGCAATTTGATAATTTTTATAGGCCGGAAAACTCGGCAAGCCACATTATCTAACTAACAAGGCCCTCAAATACGCCCACCACACAGTTTCCTAAAACCAATGCTAATTCCGACTGTTTGTTCGTATTAAACATGCACTTATTAACGTTGACGAAAGCTTGCTTAACATAGCAGTGAGGGTAATTGTTACTAAATCGTCCCAAATCAAGGGAATTAACTGACTTTCTCAACTGACCTTTCGGCGTAAATAAATTTTAAATGATGGAGCGAGCCCTCGGTGAATTTAAGGAGAATTTTCTTGGTTACTGGGAACGCTGATAAATATCCGCTAGTAAGGGAATGCTAAATAGAATGTAATGCCAGATTTGAAAAAAAGAGAAGGACATGGAAACCTGATTATTGCATCTTTTGGGATTATTAAATTATAGAACTAGATGTAAACGGGGGTTCTGGCAACATCTGTGAAATCTATGCCAAACGCAAAAAGTTAATCTTAGTGCTCACTATCGGTCAAAGGTCTTGGGGTAAGGGAAAACAAACGAGCTAACTATAAATGCCCTACTCGGCTAATTATGCATTACTATGTTTACAGAGCCGACCCACCGCATTTGCCTTTATGAAGAAACGACAGATCCGAGGGTCTAGTGGCCATCACTGGTAAAGCTTTGGAACGCATCAGAAGTCATAAAGCTTCTCAGTCTGCTGGTCAAGTAAAAAGGCTGTATATAAGGACGATATTAGGTCACAATTTTAAATAGCTGTATAAAGTCGTTTAAACCTCAGCTATCAAAAGCCGGATGAACTACCAGTCTGGTTCTTAAATTCTCCACCACTCCATTATAATGGCGCACAAGGGCCGGGGATATGAGATTGTCGAGAAATTAGAATGGTTACCGTTATGTCCCTGATGGTAAAATCTATAATTTCAAGAACGGCACTGTACTAAGCTGTGTGGTCGGAAGCGGAACGTCGAATTTTTAATAAACATTTGGATAAGAATGATTCAAAACTGCCAACGGTTATGTTCGTGTCTGTTACACGGTTTATGAAGCGTCCGGATGTAATGTCGCGCCTCGCCTACCTGATCGACATTGTTGAAACCTGGCGCTTACGCAAAATTTATGGCCAACTCATTGGCATAGTCACCCAATAGGGCGGAAATGTGATTACGAGCCATCATTCATACGGTAAATTGTGGAGCAATGTGGGGTGAGACGTAGATTAGTCAATCACAAAGGGTATGTGAAAAGCATAGGCGAAAGTAAGGAAACGTCGATGACGATGTCAAAATGGGGTTACAGTGAAGGACACTGACTTACTTATGACGACCTTTCGGTCGCTGGTTTCATAGAGCTGTTAAAATCGTCGGTCGCTCGAGCACAGTCCACTGTCGCCTTAGTCGCGAAATCGAAAAAGTCACTTATTAACTGCCCAGTCTTAACCAATCGGTCGTTATACGCGGGAATAAGATGTTGCGTTTTCTTGTAAATTTTCTTGCGCGGGTAAAGGTTTCGCTTTTTATAAGAGTTGTCTGGCCATTGAATGTGCTTTGAACTGCTGTCCTCGTTTGTCGACACCCATCACTCTACAGCTACTGACTATGCACATACAATATTTGGGAATACGGTTTCTCTTATCTGAGCAGAAAACTGAGACAGTGACCACCTTATTGTCATCTATTCGAAAGTAGTAATAGTCGGACTTGTGCGCTATGAAGTTACATGCTTATCACTTGTGTACAGGCAGCGAACAACAATTCTGTAAACCAACAAACACAGTATCTTTAGTTTAGTCAAAACAAATGCCTTTTCTGGAATGTAGTAAGACCACCTGGAATGGTTTAGTTCAGTTCAGTTTGTTGAGGGAAGAAAGCGTGAGATTTTAACTAACCTATGTGCAGCGCACAGTTTGATTCAATGTACAGAAAAAATACGTTAACTAGTAGTCCGTATCACTTACGCGTATCAAATTTACCCTTTTTAACCTTCTCAAATCACACGCATCCTACACCGGTCGGGCTCGCCCACGCATCCCGTGCTCACTATCATGCATCCTACCTGGGTTTGCTCTAGGTTGCCTTTACTTATCACACCCTATGGTTCAGCGGTTCCCGAACGACGACATCCATCGCGCATCCCATGAGGTGGGCAGTATATCGGTTGACGTCGTGCGAACTAGCTTGTACTGGGGTAGACTTTTGAGGCCTTGACTACGCTCCCTACGCCCTAATTCACCTTGACAAGACAATTGCAAGATGACTGGGGGTTAGATAGATAGATAGATAGATAGATAGATAGATAATTTTTATTAAAGACCCGTCGGGGTCCCATCAAAGCAAGTTAAAATAAATTTGCATGCGAGTTTTAGACGAGGTAGGCCGAATCTTTACAAAATGCAATTCCTAGTTTCTAAATTAGAAGTCCATTGAGAAACATGATGATTGAGGGGTGAAAAAAAACTCCTAAGAAAAAGTTAAAAATGATTGGATTAATTTTACAGGAGAAAAAACCCCTCTTTAAAAATAATAACAGAAAAAAGCGAGCAGGACTGGCCTGTAGGTGGTGGTATATAACGGAATGTTGTCAGTCATCGTCAGGGTATAATTAAATGTCCGCCTTGATGGGTACGAATGTGGGTCAGACAGGACTGGCTTGCAAATGACATTGTATACGGGATTCACAATTGAGATCGTCTGGGCCGGATTGGTACGCCGCGTCAAAGAGGCCAGACGAGAGGAACCGAGATGCGATCGGCCACAGCACCCTTCGAGCTCAGCCGAGCAGTGAGGAAGGGAGGTACGACCGAACTACTAGTAGACAGTGAATACTGAGGGTTCCACCGT
>CACRXP010000045.1:1128179-1147669 GCA_902702965.1 Spirometra erinaceieuropaei | reverse complement strand
GAGGGTAGGCCACTAAAAGAATGAAATAGTGGGAAACCAGGTCTAGATTGGAAGTCAAAGGAGATAGGTTGACGTACCTGAGAGCAATTGGCCTTAAGTGGTGGGAAGCCTGAACTAGGTTGGGGCATAAATGATTTAGGGCAATTCATGTATGAATTATTTGCTGGATATATAGTAGGACTTTGATAAGTAACCGGTACGCAGGACAGAGAATTATTAGAGGATCTAATTGGAGCTGCGGGATTTGTAGACGTGCTGGGCTGAACAGACTTGTTAGATCTAAGAGAAGGCGTCGTAACTCCAAATGGAACTGTACTACCTTTCTTTTGGGTCGGAGTCTGATTCAATTTTTGAGTCTCACCGTTCTGACGCCAAGCCACTGGTGACTTAGCTGTAGACCTTACAGCACCCAGTTGGACAATAGAAGTTATCGGTCTAGCTGATGTAGACGGATTTTCATGTGTCTCAGCGGGACTATCCGGGGGATACGAAACGACAAATGGGGCTGCTGCTGCTGCTACTGCAAGTTTAGGGGCAGGCAAATGCGTCAAGTGGTTCGAGTGAGATGGAGATGTCGGAGAAAGAGGAAGGAGGGAGTCAGATGTCGCAGGAGTAGGAGAAGCTGAATCCTTACGGCCACTTGTATTATGACCGAGTTGGGGAGCATTAGACTGAGAAGCTGAATCCTTACGGCCACTTGTATTATGACCGAGTTGATGAGCATTAGACTGAGAAGCAGTAGGTTTACGTGAGAATAGAGACCCCATTCTACGCTCCATAGGAGTAAGATCATGACAAAGGAAACATTTTGCCTTCTCTAGGTACGCAGTGACACGCTCTCGATGGGTAAAGATTGTGTCAACCTCGATTGATGAAAACAATTTGACTAAGATGGGTGGATTTGTACTACGGGAGGACAAGCGTTTGGCATCAGCTATTTTATAGTTGAAACCACATGAATACAGGAAACTGGTCGCAACATCAATTGTCCGAGCAGATCGAGGAACATTTTTTAGCAGGAAGTTGTAAGAACGCTTCTGTCTATCACTAGATTCACTGGCGATCAGGTGAACAAGTGAGTCGAGACGCCTACATTCTTCAGAGGGAATATCGGAGATGTTCCCGTCGAATAAATGTCCAAGAATTGCCAGCAAAGAGCCAAACTTTAGCATTAATTCATTGCAGTGGTCAAGTGCAGACAGATTAAGCTGCCGACCAATTACAACGGGTGACGACTGACTAGTAATATCATCTGACTTAGATTTAGGTAAAGCTTCTGACTTACGTTTAGTTAGGCCATGTTTACTTACAAGAGACGAGAGCTTACGTCGACCAGTGACTTTTGGTCTCATCTTGTCTCGAGGCAATTTGTGATTAAGAAAACTTCTGGCAGACAAGTTGACTGAATTTCAGCTAGGGGCTAACGATGTAAAAATAAATTACAACAGTTAGAGAGAAATCGGATGCACAAAATGAGAATTGCAAAGTACAATTAGTGAACAGCGGGCATAGACTAGCAAAACTCGAAAGGAGATGACAGCGGGCAGTTCTTAGAGAAAAGGCCTGTATTTAAGGAAATTCAACCAAAAAAACAGGTACTAAAATCGTTAGATCTCACAGAAAAACCACTAAAAATAATATCCTCCACTTATCTTCAAATTTAAAACCAGCGGCTTGACCTTGGTCCTTGATGTTCACGTGGTTGATGAAAGCACTGGCCACAAAAGCTCAACTGCCCATCTGCGCTTGTTCCACACGACCTGGTTTGCACAACGTTTATAACGCTACTACAGGAGACGACTCGGATCTCACATACATGCGCGTATTAGAAAGACCATTTTAAGGTGCCGTTGCAATATTGTTTTTAGTCATGAGTAGGGCCGACTTATCCCGTCAGCTGTCAACATCCCAAAAAAATGTATAGCGCGTCGTAATAGCTTAAGGCTCGTAAACTTTATCATAGTGAGGAAAGTGATAATGTGTCATGAAAATGAAGTCCCCAGCACCGAAATCCCTTTCCTCCTCGCCCGCCTCGTCGTCCTCGTCGTCCTCGTCCTCCTCGTCGTCGTCGTCGTCGTCCTCCTCCTCCTCCTCCTCCCCCCCTTCTTCTTCTTCTTCTTCTTCTTCTACTCTCCGACTCCCCAATCGACTCACTGAGTCTTTGTCAACTGCCGATAACTTGGACGCAGTGAATGACGCGATGCAAGGACCTACGTCTATGTCGCACCGTCACGCGAATGCATGGCAGTAGTTATTGGCTCACGTGGCTATGAGCCATTTTTACTTCCTTCTGAAACGCAGACCACCTTAGAGGCCAAACTTACCAAAGTCAAGGTTTCGTATCTATGCTGACACCATTGGCAGCTAAATGAGCGGTAGCGCATCCCCATGAAGGTGGAAGTTGTCGCCTCCTCCACAAGTGTCACCTGGATGTGTATTCTTGGCGCGCCCATACCGCTTTGTGATTGAATGTATTTGGAACCCTATTTCGGCTTCCCAACTCGGGGCCTAACTACAAAAAGAGGTGGAAACCGGAACACAGAAGACGGAGAGAAATTTAAGCGTTGCCACTTTGTGAAATGTCCACAGGAGGTATTTTCATCGTTTGCATTGGCCTGATATTCTCACCAAAAAACAAACATAATATGAATTAAGGCAAATGACCAAATTCCAGGTGCTTTTATGGATAAGAAAGAAAAACTCTGGTCGAGTATTATAATAAATTTTTTATTTGTCTTAATGTTAGAAATGATGTCGGAGGCCATCGTCAGATGTAAAAGCAACAACCGAACAAGAGACATTTATCAGCGCTCACCAACTCAGGTGTGAAGCTGGCTGCACAGGGTTCTGTGTGTCAACTCCATATCGACACATCGATTGATTAAGTTCTGATCTGAGGTATAGGCTACGGCCAATTCTCGGCTTGTCTTGACTCCGGCATGCGCAGTTATCTTGGACTATTACCGAAATGATGGTATGGTTTCCGACGACATCGTGGAACTGACATTTCGACCGTTGGTTTCGACGATGCCTATAGCGTGCTTCACAACAGGATGACATCAGGGACGGTGACTTGCGTGTGAATAAGTTCATAACGACAGTAAATTTACGCAGCATCTATCGCACTTTCTCCTCCTCCCCCACCTGTGCCCGACGTCAAGACAGAGTCAAGAAGACTGGAGGCGGGGGAGGCCGCGGGGTATTGATGCGGCAAAAACCCGCACCTAAGCGTATAACCACGCTCCCTGGCTCACTATGCACTTTGGTCAAGTTTTTAAGAAACAACAGAAAGTGGAGGACGGCACGGATCCCAAATGGCGCGACGTGGGCTTGCAACCTAGCCTGTCTCATGCCCTTGTGTTGACATTTATTTTGGGTGCGCATTCTCGATAACGCATGCATCTGGCTCCCGCGTTGGTCCAGCGCATCCACCACGAGGAGCCATTGACATAGTCATTGCCGCCGACAAGCTGCAGGGGACATGCTGGAAATACAGATCCACCTCTGCACAGCCTTCCTGGATCTACTGAAGGCCTTCGACACGGTGAATCGCGATGGACTCTGGAAAATCACGCAGAAGTCCTATTGTTCTGAGCGATTAGGACACATGATGCGTCGCCTCTACGACGGAATGATGACGCTGGACCGGACAAAATGGTTGAATCAGAGGCATGTGTGGTGATTAACGGAGTAAAGTAAGACTGAATACTCGTCCTCACTCTCTCCAGTCTCATGTCCCCTGCCGTGATGGTGGATACCTACCGTGATAAGAGCCCTGGCATCCGCATCGTTTACAAGACCGATAAGCATCCTCTCAATAACCAGCCAATTCAGGCTCCGACGCGTTTACCCACTACTACTATCTACTGATGGTTGTGTACTCAACACCGTAACAGAAGAGGACATGCGACAAAGTATGAACCTTTTCGCCTCCTGTTGCGTCAAATTCGGGTTGATCATCAAGACGGACAAAACAGTGGTCATGCACCAACCGCCACCGAACGCAGCACACAGCATTCCTCGAATCTCCGTCGACGGCACCTAAAAAAGACCGCAAGCAGCTTCGCCTACCTGGGCAGCACACTCTCAAGCTGCATGAAAATCGACAACGAAGTGGCTCACCAGACCTTTAAAGTCAGCCGGGCCTTCGGCCGGCTGCACAATTAAATATGGGATCGCCACGTTTTCCACCATAATAAAGCTATCATCTTGATGACGCTGTCGTATGGAGGAGAGTACTGGACAGTCTACGAAAAACAAGTCCGGAAACTCAGTCACTTCCACCTCAACTTCTTCGGCAAACCCTAAAACTGAGGTACCAGGAGGAGAGCGGAAGTTTTTGGACGGACGAGGATCCTCAGCAATTGAGCCGCCACTTCGTAAAGATAAATGACGAGCGCCTACCAAAGCGATTCTCCTACGAAGATGCCACCATGGGGTGCTCACCGACCAGGAGGTCAAACGCGCCGCTACAAGGTCGTACGAGTCGACGCCTATCTAAGAGAATACGAAAACACCTCCCGGCATGGCTAGGAAAAAGCCAAAATAGGAGCACAAACAGCGCCGTTCTCACGCATGTTGTTGATTACGGACATCGTGCGGACCCTAGAAGAACTTTCCGCGTGATTTATAAGGCCCCATCGAGCTACCCTAGGCTACTGGGTCAATGCCTGTTAGCAACAGCAGAAGCGGTCGCCATGAGGTTCCGAAAACCGATCTTGTGTGCGCACAGAAGAACCACGTTCAGGCTCCACACCTGCCGTGGTCAAAGGTCGACCAACCATACACCTCTCTGCACCCTTCTGCTCACACGTCGCCCCTGTCATGACTCTTACTGTCCTCCTTCCCTTCCATATTTCCACAACCCGCCTGTGTTCTCAGACGAATCTCAGTCGACTTCTCTAGTCCCTGACATGTTTTACTTGGCCCATTCCCATATATATGTACTGTACTATCAAAAGCAAACGTATGCTCGCCAACTGCTTCGAAACGCCTAAAAATCAGCCCAAAAACCTGGGAAAACTTACCATGGAACCGACTGTCCCAGGGGAGCACAGTGAGGATTGGAGCAGCAATTTATGCGGTTAACCGTATGGCCTCTTCCAAAGACAAAAGAAGCGGTTCGTAATCCTCAAGCGCCCTCGATTCGCAACGTCAACACTCAACCTTTTCGAACGTGCCCACGTTGCCAACGAACTTTCCGCACGTGGACTGGTCTCGTCAGACATCGCAGGACACAGTACGACCACCAACCAATAACCCCATCTGCTGCCCACGCGACCGCTCCCGTCGTCACTTCCACACCAACCCACACGGCGTCGATGACGACTACGGCTTCCAATACCAATGATGATCACACTTCTGATGGCCCGTCGCCATCGATTACTACCGACTCCACCAATCCTTCAAAAATCTCATCGAAAACGGCTACGAATATCAGCTCGCCCACACTCGTCACTGGTAGAAGTGTAGCAGCTGCTCCAGTCCCCCTTTTCTCCGGCTCCCTTTTGTTGGTCGATGACCGCGATAAGCACTGACAGGCCGCTGACGCACGACCACCCCCGCCGGCTAGAACTGGGACACCTCCTGTCCAGCTGCAGTGACCCCCGGCTGCACTCAAAAACTAGTATCGCCTAACGCGCGTCGAACGCTTTGGCTTGATTCCCGTGAGGCCTTGTGAGTATGCGCCCTCCACTCGTCCTCTAATTTGTCCAATCACACGACCACCACTCAGACAGTCACCCCCTCCTGCTGACCTAGACACTCACACCCGCGTAAACAACACACACCGCGACTGACGCTCTCCGTGAACGGACGCTTTTCTCTGTTGCAAGCAAACCGCCAACTTACGGCAACCTGCCCTGTGTACAGAATAAACTAGTCCTCACAGCTCCCTGATTTCTGTCATTAGACGAAACGAACTTATTGTGCGTGGTTTAAGTCGATCTCACATCCTTGACCGCCACAAATTGGTGACCCCTAATTTCCGAACACTGGAATTCCGCAAACTTTTCGTCCAAAACAACAATCTTCGGCAACCTACAGCGCGATGTCCCAAGGCCAGAAGTCACTCATCAACTCAAATTCTCAAGGAGCTAGCGTACGCTTGGATCGGCTCGAGGAGGTATTAATGCGCCTGAAAGCCCAGCTCACTGCAGTTACCACTAACGGCCCGCGGCGAACATCAAACCGTCGCCGTACTTCCTCCGTGTCCCACACCCGCCGTTCACAATCTCCAAGTAGCGTCTGCTGGTATCACCAACAATTTGGAGGAGCAGCTCGACGATGTCTTCAGCCATGCTCTTTCAAGGCATCTGTAACGGCCTCAGGGAGACGATCCCACCCGACAGTAGAGGCCACTGCTACTGAAAGCGTTGCCAATCTTCACACTCGCCGTCTGTTTCTCTGGGACCGTAACGCTGGCGCCAAATTCCTTGTCGACTCTGGTGCCGAGGTTAGCGTGGTTCCACCAACTCCGGCCGAACGTAAAACCCGCAGCTCTTTTTGTCTAACAGCTGGCAACAACTCCAGCATCTCCACGGACAGATGCTTCCAGCACTGCCGTTGGTGCGTCACTTCAGCAAACTGTTCGTGGTGTTCTACAGCCTTTGGCTTTCTTCTCGAAGAAGCTCAGCCCAGCAGAGACCCGCTACAGTGTCTTCGGCCGCGAACTCCTTGCCGTCTATCTATCCATCCGGCACTTCCGCCATTTCCTCGAGGGTCGTGAATTTGTCGTTCTGACAGATCACAAGCCACTTGTTTTTGCACTGAGAGCCTCTCCCGATCGATACTCGCCCCGTGAAATCCGTCATCTTGACTTCATCTCACAGTTTTCCTGCGACATCCAACATGTCCACGGTAAGGAAAATGTGGTTGCTGATGCTCTTTCAAGACTCGAGATGGCTTACATCACAACAGACGCCATAGACTTCACGCTCATGGCTGAGGCTCAACGATCGGATGGCGAACTCCCCCGATACCGCCACGAGGACTCTTCTTTACGCCTTCAAGATGTCCCCCTTCCCACTGGCACAGGCATCATCACGTGTGACCTTTCTACCGGACACGAACGTCCTTTTGTTCCAGCAACTTTACGACGACGAGTGTTCAACGCTCTTCACAATCTATCCCACCCTGGAGTCCGGGCGACAGCGAAACTCATCGCTGACCGATTCGTCTGGCCCAACATCAACCGGGATGTACGGCGTTGGACCCGCTCCTGTCTACCATGTCAACGAGCCAAAACGCATCGGCATACTATTACTCCGCCAGGAACTTTCGCCACCCCTGATGCACGCTTCAGTCATGTGCATATTGACCTGGTAGGTCCGCTGCCACCATCTAACGGTTCTACCTATATGCTGACATGTATTGATCGCTTTACTCGGTGGCCGGTTGCTGCGCCTATTCCGGACATCAGTGCTGAAACCGTTGCGAAAGCTTTCTTGACTCATTGGGTGTCCAATTTTGGAGTTCCTGCGACTGTCACCACTGACGGCGGATCCCAATTCGAGTCCACGCTGTTTCGCGAACTCACTTCCCTTCTCGGTACCAACCGATTCCGAACAACAGCGTACCACCCTCAAGCAAACGGTCTCGTCGAACGCTTCCATCGACAGCAGAAGACTTCCCTTATGGCCCAGCCCGATCCTTCCCGATGGTCTGATCACCTTCCCCTGGTGCTGTTGTCCCTCCGTTCCACTCTCAAGGCCGACATCGGTTGCACTGCAGCTGATCTTGTCTACGGAACCTCCCTACGACTGCCCGGTGAGTTAGTTTCTCCTTCAAACACGCTAACGTTTTCGAACCTTGCAGTTATGTGGAGCGACTACGTAGTGCCATGCGCAATCTCCGCGCAACGCCCCCTCGGGCGTCACCGGCCAATTCCTTCATCCCTCCCGACCTGGATAAGTGCGATTTCGTCTTGGTTCGGCATGACGCTGTCCGACGACCACTCCAACCACCCTATGACGGGCCGTATAAAGTCCTTCGCCGATCTGACAAAGATGTTGTCATCGAACGCAACGGCAAGACCGACACAGTCAGCATTGATCGCGTCAAGCCCGCCTACATCGAAGACAGTGACCATTCCTCACCTCAACAACGCACCCCGCCGCAGACAGTGCGGCCTCCTCCACCTACTGGCGACAGCCCGCCTCCGGTTCGCCGCACACGATCTGGTCGCCACGTCCACTGGCCCGACAGGTTTGTGGCTGGCTAGCGTGTCGACGCCTTCACTTTGTTTGGTGTCTGGGGGGGGAGTTGTAGCAGCTGCTCCAGTCCCCCTTTTCTCCGGCTCCCTTTTGTTGGTCGATGACCGCGATAAGCACTGACAGGCCGCTGACGCACGACCACCCCCGCCGGCTAGAACTGGGACACCTCCTGTCCAGCTGCAGTGACCCCCGGCTGCACTCAAAAACTAGTATCGCCTAACGCGCGTCGAACGCTTTGGCTTGATTCCCGTGAGGCCTTGTGAGTATGCGCCCTCCACTCGTCCTCTAATTTGTCCAATCACACGACCACCACTCAGACAGTCACCCCCTCCTGCTGACCTAGACACTCACACCCGCGTAAACAACACACACCGCGACTGACGCTCTCCGTGAACGGACGCTTTTCTCTGTTGCAAGCAAACCGCCAACTTACGGCAACCTGCCCTGTGTACAGAATAAACTAGTCCTCACAGCTCCCTGATTTCTGTCATTAGACGAAACGAACTTATTGTGCGTGGTTTAAGTCGATCTCACATCCTTGACCGCCACAGGAGGACACCCAACGCTTCTTCAACCAATGCCTCCCCTCCCACTACCAAGTACGTGAACTGGGGCTCAATCTGTCGTTGTTGTGATCGCACATTCACGTCACGCATCGGCCTGGTCGATCACTTGAGAATTCATCGAGCTGCAAGTGATGCACCAGAGCACGTGTCAAGTCTGCGTACACTGTCCGCTCACATCCAGTAACTCCTTTGGCCTATTCGGTCATATGGGTATACGCGAAAGCGGAATTCACCGCAATATCGACACAAAAGGCGTACATTGGACATGCAGCAACTATCGTATCTCCAGTTCAATCGACTCCCCATGCACCAGCGCGGCCACCACTAACAGCATAACAGTTCCAACCAACTCAATGTCTCCCAACCTCTCCTGTCCGCACTGTCACCGCACATGCACGTCACCCATCGGCCTGGTGGGTCACTTGGGAATCCATCGCGCAGAGGTCGACGAACCAATGACTAGAGCACTATGATATGCCCGTCGCTATCGCCTCAGCTGCCAGCATTGCATTCGAGCACTTGGCCATCGCATGAGTCTACTCAGCAATGTGCTCTTCTGCGAAGGTGTGCAGTAAATCACTGGAGATTAGACCAAATCACTATGTACTTCCGCAACAATGGATGCCCCTCAAATGAGTACCTTCAAAATTATATAAACCAGACACCCCTCACGTAAGCGACCGGTGTGTTCTTCGGCTCCATCGCCGCGTGGCTACTCCGCAACCACACTTGATCCGGTAAACGGCTCCAGAGATTCCATGCCGTTGCAGTTGTTCTTTCGGCCTCATGTTCTGGCGCCTGGTGGTTGGCTCTAGCCTGCGTGCAGTCCCGACTACAAGTGGAGTGAAAAGGCGACTGAAGTCCTCCAACACGTTCTTCACGTATAGAAGAGCTCTTCAAAATTTGGGGCTCAAGCCGGGAAGGGGGAAAGAGCAAGCGAGGCGGTGTGCGAATATTTCATTGCTATAAATCAATCCATGCGCACTGCCAGCTTATATTCGTGTATGCGTGACTAGAGCATTCGTTTAGTCTGACCGGCGTGATAACAAGGACATTTTAGGCACGAAATACAATAAACTGCTCTCGACTGCCCCCTTGGATTAAATTGTTATTTTTTAACCCTGCTGCGCATTGTAGTTTTGGGTCAGTGGGCAATTCCAACGCCTAGTCCCATTGCAGTACCCTTGGTGGCTTCTGAAACGTCATTTATGTATGGCAGAGCATGCCGTATTCTCGATGGTGGTTTCGGTAGGATCCTCCAGAGGGCAAACACGTAGGCATCGGATCATAAACGCTATCGAAAAGCCATTCCACGTAAACTGGTTGCGGAGGCATCGGACCTCACGTGCCATATCCTCGGGGTTGTTTCAATGAATCTGGACCCGTTTGGCGAGTGTTCTCACACGAATCCGTTTTTGAGCCATCGAAGGGTTGCTGTGAAGCCTGGGAGCCTGCGTGGTGTTTGCTGCCTTCCTGTAAACCGTGGTCTTAAGTTCGCTACTGGGACTGCGCTTGGTGGGCACATCAAGGAAGAGCAATCGCTGATTCTTTCCTTTACGCGAATTGTATATCCGGAAAAAGTGGGAGAACCAGGTTGTGGAAATTCTGCAACATGTCCTTCCGGACGATAAAAAAACATGTCCTCAACGTAATGGCGCCAAAGGATCTGCTCCTGTCGGAAGAAGGCAGTGTTTTCCAGCTCTTGAATATTACTTGCGGTCTACCATCTAAGGAGCACCCACTTGATTCTGGCCGCCAGGAGAACACTAGGATTTTAACTTACAAATTAATGTGATCAGGTTAATCAGAAGCATAGATTTTAGGTTTCTAAATTTCCCGCGTATGCGAATTCCCCAACCGAGTCCGAGTGGCGACGCTCTGTTTTGTCTTGAAGCTGCTGTATGTGCAACCACCTGTGACGGATACTGACGGGACTTCAGCGCACAATTCAACCTCCTAGAATCAGAGCGGATCAGGGAACGTTCACTCCCGGTAATTTTAAATACTGCCGACAGCAGTGTCCAGGGTGTAAGCACGTAATTCAGTCGATACAACGTCTGATCATATGATCAACCGGATCGACCCTCAAATAGCATACGTTTACGGCCAAAGAGCAGACGTATAGCTAACTGGCGATGATTGAGGGCTCTTAAGGTCTTCCTCACCCTTATTAGTGATACTAGCTCATTTAAGTCCCCGGGACCCAACCACACAGTCAAGTTTGACGAATCAGAAATTCTTGCTAGAGGTGAAAACCGCGTGAGCCGCGAACTGCTCGAGTCATGGTTTTCCGGTCCTAACTCAAGCAACAAGCGCAATGACCTCCCCGTTCCATATTCGGCGTTGAGACGTAGTCTAGGCAAAGTAGTTAGCCTCGAGGACAGCGTGCGGATGACCACCGTTCCTGGGGTCAATATTGGCGAGCCAAATTGCCAAAGAGCCCACAAGGATGACGAAATCCGGGCGTCAGCAACTCGACTGCGTGCGGTGAGCGGAGGAATCGATAATCTTGACCGGTACACAAGAGCATAGCAACTGCATATTTCAACACCTGGCCAGTCGAACCGCGATGCGCTTGGGAGCTGCCAAGTGCGATAGGCATGTAGCGGCCTAGCAACTACATCCTATAAATACTGCAACACCTGGGCAATTTACCACCCTTATTTGACTCTGTCTCTGATGATGGATTCGAGTGAGAATCCGAAGCGTCGGGCTAATAAGGCTCTTGTTCCAGCGATCGTGTCTCCGCCTTCGCAGTTCCCGGTTCAATCAGAATCAACACGGAAACACATTTCAGCGAGGGAAATAAATAATGCATCTTGGTCGAGAGAGAAGAAATGAAAAGGGAAAAGAAGGCGGTCAAAGAAATGTCGAGGATAAAAGGTGTGCACTGGAGTCTATCTCGGTGGCAGGGCTGGTCTGTCCTTCGACTGAGCCAGTTTCTCCCGCATCGAGGGGGGCAGGGCATCCGCGAGGGTCTCCACATCTGGGTTGTCCACCCCGGTGACCGCAATATCCCGGAGGGCTGGCAGTTCTGAGAAGGGCAACCAGTCCTCACCTGGAGACAAGAGGCATTAAAATCTTCGTCTCAACCGGGCCAATAATGTTCTCTGCCTGGGAATAGGCTGGTCCGGAAAAAGACTTTAAACAGTTGCCAAACATGATGGGATCTTGTTGCTTTTTAATTTCCTCAGAAAGTATATACGAACTCGGAGTAGATCAGTTTATTCAAGATCTATAGGCTCAGACCGAGAATTTTATGTATGAATATTTGGGCCAAAGTCCATCAGCCACAGAGGGTAACCGCGTGATATTCATTAACTGCCGACAGGCAGCTAGTAGTACACTTTAGAGCTACCGTTAGTTATTCCTAAATTGTGCCTGCGACACGTGGATAACACATTTGTTACTGTAAAGAAGGATCAACTAGAAGTGCTTCGCAGCACTATCAACTCAAAAGTTCCACTTGAAAAGAAAACTGACTGTAAACTTATATTTTTGGATGTTCCCGTGTGGCGGAAGGCTGACCAAACGTTACGCACATTCGTTTGCAGAAAAGAAACTTACGCTGAATTCAGTCTAAGACGTATTTCAGAATTTTCGCCAACATTTCATGAGTTGGCACATCTATTTTATGTCGGTAACTACCAATCCACGCATTCGACACTACATTCGTCAGGGTAAGGTGATACCATACTAACAGCACAGGTACTAACCAAAAGCCCATACACGCGTGTTTCGTCGATATTCTGCCGCTGCATGGCGCAGCTGTGAGGGGTTCGGCTCATCAGTGGGTCCCCCAGCATTCCCTGACTGTTCTCTGGTAGATACTTCAAGTTCGTAGATAGTTTCCGAGGAAATTAGAAAGCGAAAATTTATGAATGCGACCGAGCGCATTGCTGCGGAGCCAGTTGTCGGAATTGCACACCGCCTTAAAGCCACCATGCGAAATATGGTCATGAAAATTAAAGACCAGTTAAAGCCCGAGGAGCAGTCTGGAGTAGTGTATCGCATCCCGTGCCAAAACTGTCCTTTCAACTACACAGGCCGGACTGGGCGCATGCTCGGATCGCGCATACACGAGCATAAGCCGGCTGTGCGACGAGGAGACGCACTATCACTAGTGACCGCCCACACCTACGAAATGGGTCACGAGTTTAACATCAAAACCAGCAAAGTAGTCGCCCACGCCGAAAATAAAACAGGCCGAGAATTGGTTGAAGCTCGGGCCTTGGAGGAGGACTCAGTCAGTCGATTTATCGATTCGGCGTCGGTGTACAGAGCTCTGCGCAGTCACCTCCAGTCTTACGTCGTCGGTCGATGATTGGCTTACATGCCCTATAACTGCCGCTTGTTCTGTTGCTGCTACCATCCTTGACGACGGACTCCTGCACGAGCCCGAAAGTTCAGGACAATAAACAAAGTGTTCCGGTGCTCGACCCTTCTTATTCCTCACGTATGCATACACCTGGAACTCGAGATAAGACATGCTTTCAGTTCCGTACTGGCGGTCACGATCTGCGGCAGTCCATCCCCCTGATTGGCGGCGCTTTGTCACGCTGCCCTTCTGTCCGTCGCACACTGCCTGTTTATTCTCTACGGGACCGCGAGAGGCTTGTCATTAGCCGCGCGAGAGCTCGGAGTCAATCAGTGTTGTTCCTTCGCTGATTGACTAGAAAGCGGACACAAGTCAGACAAAGCAGAGGCGTACACACGTGCTGAGGGCCAAGAACGTCAACGGCGGACACTAGCACGCCTGAAGGGACAACTTGCAACAACTCCTTGCTGCACCTCATGCACGCTCTGCCGTACAAATAGAGCTTTCCAACATAAGCTGTTCTCTCTGACTTGTGATTTAGGGATCCTCATGCTATCGACTATTGAGAACTCTTGTGTCAGCTCCCCATTTTGACATATCTACCAGGTTGTAAGACGATCAGACAAACAGAGACAGAGGAAGACCAACAAAGACAATGGGAACTGGGAGACAACGGCCATTTCAGATTTCTTTGGGCGCGTTTTGGTTGGATGACAAAAAGTCTGGAACATCTGGGTCTGCTTCACGTCTACCTGGTCTAAATCCACCGAACCAATCCATTTAAACAAGGCTGCATCCTTATCAAAGCTTAACGACAGGGGATTAGACCGGACATTCTAAGACCCTAATTCGAGGCTAGCTAGTGTCTGCAATTTTAAAGGTGCAGGATTGATCAATTATGCATGGTTCACCATGTCTAGAAAAAGAATATTTCTCCAGGTCTTCTTTTTGTAAGCGAAAAACTCCGACTCAAATTTGGTTGCATAGGAGACAGCTTTATGCACACTGGATCGTGCGGAAAGAATTTTACGCAGAATAAAATGTCACAAAAAGCCTACTTAAAACATTTAAGTACACACAGTTTATGGTTTAAATGGCAAGATCCGCTCTCCATCAGCTCGTGGCATATAGGTAAGAAGGGCGATTTAAGACAAAGTACGCATTAAGGGGTCAGTATTAGAGGAGTAACGAACGCACGTATTTGCCGGCCAGCCTGTTTACGTTCCTGTTCGGTCTCGAAGACGGTAATATGGTCCTGCCAGTGCATGTCGCAGGCGGCACATACGGAGGCTGAGTTGAAGGCACCGCAACCGCAGCCCTTGGCTCGACAGCGATAGGGCGAGGGATAGCACTCGTGCTCCTCGTGAGTGTGTTTACATGAACACTTCATGCGATAGGCTTCAGGATCAAAGTCACGTCTCTTGCGCAACCAAAATTCACCAAATTCCTCCGGTCGGCCGGGAGCGTACATGAAGCGTTTACATTTGCAGTTATTCTATGCAGTGGGAAAAGCAGGACTGGTTATTCAAGTCTACATTGATGGAAAGTCATAAGCCATGAAAATTTTTCTGCCACCTTGTTTCCCCTCATTACGCAGCTACCTATGGCCACAGGTACAGCATAATGTTCCTATGTCTGCTAAAACTGCTGCTACAATTCAACGTCTACATACTTCAGCAAACAACCTACCAATAACCCAACACTACTGCTGCACCTTAAACATGTTTGACAGCATTCTGAGTCATGTGCACGCAAAAGCGGCGAAAACCTTTCCTTGAAGGGTTGGGCGAGGCTGACGTGCTGGAGGAAGGCTGCGATTATTAGTCCAGCCCTCCTACGCCCGATCGATAAAGGCAAATCACAATCAAGTAATCGGCACACTAAGTGAAGTGCTAATGGTGTCTGTGCAGTAATCCGCCGGCCTCCTGTCTCAGTCAACGCTTCGCACTTTCGTGTTGCAATGTGCTGAGCCAACGTGTGAGGTGAGGAAATATTTTGACCTTTACCACTTAGGAAACAATCCGCCAAATGTGTTTGTATATCATAGCTATGTCACCGTGGAGCCAGGATATGTTGTTTGGGAAATTGCATGTGTAGTAGACGAGTTAACTCATGAAATACAAACCGAAAATCTAAAATGCGTTTTCGACTCGAAAATATTGCTTAAGTAGGGTCGTGGTATCAATCAACATACCGCCTAATCCCAAGATACTTCTGTTATTTCGGGATGTCAGCTTATGAATGAACATCTGTCCGGCCATCTACAAAACGTACACCGTAAAAAATAATAACTTAATGGTAGGGGGCGCTCACCGGTCGTTCGTACGGAACTCAATCCTTCCGTTGTGCCTTACGGGGTCTCTCTCGAGCCCAACCAGCCCCTACCGTTGCATATTCCCGATCGAAACCGACAGGGCAGCGGGCTCGTGGCCCAGTGGTTAGAGGAGTGAACTTCTAACTAACAGGTCGGGAGTTCGAGCCTCGGGTGTTCCACACTTCGGGGTTGGGTGTGACTGGCTGACGACGGCTAATAAGCCAGAAATGACCACTCCATTCTTTCTTGTCTTTGTCGGTAATAGCATTCTGCCTAAATGATTACTTAAGCAGCATGAATTTTTCTTATTGCTTTTCGGTGCCCTTATAAATTCAAATATATTTCACTGGAAACATGCAAAAAATATTCATTCTCTTACTAATTTGACAGGAAATTACGTCTTCTTCAAATTTTTTTGAGGGAAGAGTATAATTCGGTTTTAAAAAACTTCCTAATTACGAGAGTTTCTAAGACCGCGAAATTCCCCTTCATAAAATATCGTGCCTCTGCATTTGCTAATGCTGCTTGTAGAGTTTAAAATATGGCTCAAGTCCACTGTTACATTTTATGAATTTATAGAAATGTATAATTTTCCATACAGTGAAAATTTACAGCTGGTAGTTTGGAAACCCTGAATACAAGTGTAGTTCTTCTTCCTACCACACCCTGCCACCGACTTAACGCCAAAATACACAAAGTGTTCGGATGAAAAGACATATTTTGTAATTCGCACTCAGCATAGCACGTTTTCGCTTCTGTGTGAGCCGCAATTTACGATTTCGTAAGGTGTTTTAGAGGTTTAGAAACGTGGGAAGCAAAAGTCAGCGGCTGTTCACTGACACACAACTGACTATTTCAAATAGAATTGATAGCATTTGTGGCGATGGGCAGTATCAGAGTTCGTGGAGATTTTTGCTCGGCGGACGGGACAATATATCCGAATCGCGGGACGGCAGAATAGGGGACTGCGTCATACCCTGGATTCCTGGGCGTGCGGTCAACACAGGCGGTCGCACGGATGATGTGGCAGGAACATTTAACTTAAAGCGGTGGACGACCTACAATCCTGCATAGCACGTAGGGTGCGTCAGAGTCGAGAATAGGGACCAGAATGCCTGATGACGGCATATAGGCTAAAATTGTCATTCAGGTGTCGCTTGTCTTCGTCAGCAACCGCCCGGTGACCCTACTGGGTGGGCTCTAGGCACTTACCTTTAATGCAAAGTAGAAGCGACAATTCCTGTCTTGTAATCGGGGGCGATTAGTGCACGCCACTAGCATAGGACCGATCATTTTCGACCTCGGCCGCAAGTCTAATGGCACAGACCAACTATCGGCCGGTTTCGATACAAACCTCGGAGTCGTGATCTGAGATTTAGGAAAAAACTGAACAATGGTGGCTATTTTACCAGCAATGGCTGTTCCGTTGTCTGTATCTTCGTCGGTAAAACTTCTCAATGAACTTTTTAGTTGACGAAATACTTCATGTGGCCCTAATACAGGGTGCGACGCAAGGCGACTTCCTATTTCCAAATTGCGCTGATGATAGTTGACAGAACGATGTTCGCCTCTCGGTCTTCAGTTTCGAAGTTGACATTTAATGCGTAATACTCGTTTGCGCATCTCTTTACCAGCGAAACGGTGTGGGTACCATAGCAACAGTTCGCCAAAATGTCCAAATTCGAAGGAACAAGACTTTTGCCTTAAGCGGCCAGGATAATTAAGTTTAAATTCGGTTAATGAGATTTTGGCATGTTAGAAGCTCCCTTATGCAAACTTGGGCCAGTGAGACCAGTCTCTACGTCGAAAGCATACACTCTTATTAAAAAGAAGCTTCTGTACATCCGACCATTAACTTCGTGCTCATATTTATGGACTTTTAACAGAAGAGTACTTTTAGTGGACTTTTCAGTCGCTTCCGTAAACTGGCTGTAGCATGCGTTGAATGGAAAACAAAAAACCGAGTTTTGTGGGATGCAGGCAGTCTAAGTTTTTTTAGCCTGATAGGTGATTTAAAGTGAAAATGGATCAACCCCAAAAAGGCACAGTCTGCGAGAGTCAGAGAACCTGCTTGCAAATAAACATTCAACTACGCATCAGAAGCTAGAGTTGACTTTGAAATATTTTTAGTCGATGTATCAAAAATAGCTTTTGGATTTTAAAATCAACCCACTACAAGTATTCAGATGTTAATGTAAAGCAAACATACTTTGTTGCAAAATGCGGTCATTGGGAACTGTTGAACAGACCTAACACAGCTTAATCGATGGCCTGTCATTGGAACTCCCCAGACAAGGTGTTACGAGACAGAGAGGACCTAATTTTATTGGCTAGTAAATAGAGACTATGGCGGCATTCTGCTGAGAGGATCCAGATGGCATTTTAGGGGATAAAGCTTATTCCAATCCCGACAGCTTGCCTCCAGTTTTCCGAAGTAACTAATTGCAAGATGCTGAGGTCCTTCTTCATACAGAAACGCCCCCAGATAAATACACCAGTCTGATGACCAATTAACGGATCTCTTAGTACTATGAAACATCTGACGAATGAATAAAGCTCATGTTACCTGAGCACAGGACACATTGCGATTTTTCGTGAAGGGTGCGTGCTCCTTCAGCAAATGCGAACAAAAACACCGACCGGACGAATTGACACGAATGCAGTCTTGATCATCGTGCGGGGGTCTGGAGGGTCGTAGGGAAACATATATGCCTAAAACGAGTGTCAGAAAGAAGTATAATAAAAATATTCCTTCAAGAATAACGTCGTACTAAACTTCACTGCCGGCTGCATATGTAATAGCCGCTCCAAAGCCAACAGAGTGTGAGTCTGTTGGAGGCAAAACACACTCCAATGCTTAGGCGATCAAAACAGATGCATTTATTACACAATAATGAGGCTTAAATGGGGAAAGATTAAACGGCTATATGGTGCGCTAGGACAGTGTCTGTGCATGATAATGCAAAATAAACAAGGGTCATTTGTAAAGAAACGGTCACCAAAATTCACGAAGCTAATGAGCTAGTCTTACTTCATTCTGTATGGACCAAAAACTAATGTCATTATTATTGCTTACTCGCTAGAAGCTTTGAAATATGTGTTCTGGACTTTGCAAATGAAAATTTTCTCGTAAATTGGCGGAAATGAAATACTTAAATAAAAGTAACATTTTGCAATGTTCAGTAGACCCGATGAGAAGCCAACATAAGGGAATATCTTGGAGTCATGCCAGAATCAGAGTACCCTAGGGGGAAATCACATAACGTTTACAAAGTAGCCTATACACTAGAAAGACACTTAAATGACATGTATTACTTATAAATTGACTAACGACTTAAAATGGTTTCGGGGAGTTAGAAAGCCTATAGGAAATAGTTGATCGCCTTACGTCGGTAAATGCACTTGCAGATAGGAGAGCTAACAAGAGAACTCTCCGAGTAAATTTGCACGTCCAAAGACGGGGAGAGTGTGTTGAAACATAAAAATGCAGCAAATATCTGCTAAAACTACCAAAGAACACTTAACCCACAAGTTTTTTCTGCTGCTTAGAAAAAATCCTGGAAATCGTAAAATAGGCAGTATTATTTTCAAAAGACGACAGAAGTTAATGAACATGTACAAATAGACAACAGGCGTTTTACATGACACCATGTTTCTAGACTTGAATGGAAAAATTTGTGTTATCATTCCGATTTTTCGTGTAACATCAATAAAATTATAAATGTTTTGGCCCTGAACTTTGAAGAGCCGTCATTTTCTGTCAGTCAAAAGATCGTGAATTAAGACGGACATAATGGCAAAAGGTTTGCTAAGGAATGAACTTTTACTCAACAATGTCCTAAATACGTATAACAGAATAAATAAAACGGCGAAATAATGTAGCCTATGTGTGCGGCAGCATATTGCTTAGAATAGACGACATATTCAAAAGGAGTGACATACATTGAATCACTTGCAGCGACAAACGGAAAGTAGAAAACCGACCATGCACATTTAAAGTAGGCAACTGGCAAACTGCTATCTGACGAACGAGAGCCGGTCAGGTGGGCATCATATTCGGAGTGAAACAAATGATGAAA
>CACRXP010000045.1:1115907-1127875 GCA_902702965.1 Spirometra erinaceieuropaei | reverse complement strand
ACAGAGACTGGCGAACCAGTGCCTGGAGCACCCACCTATACCCACCAAGCTCGTCTCAGCTGCCCACACTGTCCTCGCACTTTCAGGCATCGCATGGGCCTATTCGGCCGCATGCCCATCCACGACGACCTGCGGTAGACAAACGCCGGCCACACCACACATTCACTCACTCCCTACCTCCTCCTCCTCCTCCTCCTCCACCACCACCACCACCACCACCATCACCCCACCAGAAATCAACACTCACACACCTCATGCACCCAACTGTCACCTCCCACGCAAGTGGGAAGTCCGCATCTCGACTCGGTCCCCATGCGGCTTCGGCTGCACGGGTGACTTGAGTCCGAGACTATCCCGACACGTCAAACGTCGTGGATAGGAAGGTTGCTGATTGACGCCCGATCTCGGTTCAAGCAGTTCGTCGCGTTGTGTGTGTGTGTGTTGTGTGGAGTGGCGGACTGGTGGGCTGGGGACGGGCTGCAACAGCACCTTCCACGGCACTCTCACGCAAGTGAGAGACACGCCGTTCAACCCCCGTTGTGTGAAATCCTGGTGTTGTGTATATGGGGGGCCAGATCGTGCCGTGGCGCGCGCAGTCATGGTCAGTCGACCATGACAGCCACCGCGCCCACTCCCCACTCCAGTCTGCTGACCGGCTCGGACAGCGGCTGGGGTGTGGGAGTGGGAAGGGAGAGTGAGGTCGACGACTCAGCGCACTTTCTCCTCACTATAAACAATCTGACGCGCTTGAAGCTATCACGGTGCGCTAAAAGCCGTGGCTTGGAAGGTTGCCAACTGACGGGTTATCTTGGACCGCCTCCTTAACCGGAGGCGGTCTGAGAGTCAGGCTGCAATGGCTCCTTTTTAATGTGGCCTTTATGGCACTCCCATCACAGTGTGGGATCTGAGACAGGCGTTGGCGTCACGCCCAGGTGCGGCTTCGGCCGCGCCAGCCTCCAAATCTCTCTTGTGTTGGTTGAAATCCTGGTTATTTGTTGTGTGGACCAGGGGGTTTGGTGGAACGCCAAGGTGAGGATCCGTCCGAGCCATCCACCTGCGGTCTCTCTCGTCTCCGGTCTTCTTGACACTGTCTTGACACCGGGCTCGGGCGAGGGAGGAGGAGAGAGTGTAGGTAGATGCTACGCAAGTCTACCGGCACTATAAACCCCTGCGTAGGTCACCGTCCCTGCTTCCATTGCTGCTGCATCTGTGGGGCACACGGTGGACATCATCGTAACCGATGGTCGAACTGTCATCCAAACATCAAAGCGACCTTTCGACGCTGTGGTCAGGTGCACCAGCTACTGACAGATGTAATATCATCGGCTGATGTGTAGGGTTTAAAAACTCAAAGAATACGTAAACCGCAAAGAATGTAAGAATTTCTGATCAATCAAGGCGGTCCAGTCCAAGGAGATCGTGTTGTTGCTCTGTTTTTCCTGATGGTAAAAAACAAAAGTGTGTAGCGCTAAACATAACACTTTGAGGATTTTGTCATTTAGCTATCCACAATATCGGACGCGTCATTGCCAGACTCCATTTAATGGGAACCAGCGTAGCCCCATACCGTCCACTCTCTCTCTCTGCTGGAGACTATTCGTCTGTCCACCTCCAAGATGTCTAATAGTTAAGCGCCGGGTGCCGAATCACTCCCAGCAAGCATGTAAGTTGCCTGGCAGCACCCATGACTCCGGAGATGCCGCCATTATCAGCCTCTACTGACGGCTATGTGACAACCACATAAGCATCTTCCTCAACATCTCATTCCATTCAATAATCCGAACCTTCAGCTGGGTCGAGAACTTTTCCCTGGAAGTCAATGGGGAATATGAAGAAAACGGTAAGCCATCGACAGGATGTCCGCTACGCCAAAACTGCAACGATGATCAGGGTCTGCATCGCGTTCGTAAATTTCACGCGAGTCGTCGATGTAGGGTGGTGGTCTCTGGAAAATTATGATTAACTATAGCTGTGGGAAGCGTTTTAAGTAGAAGATACGGCAAATCCATGATGAAATGGTGGCATGCGTCACAGGCAATTTGAGTCGGACACCAACTCTATCAACAGACACATCGATTTGCCTGCGTGTTATCACGCGCTCCGCCCTCGTAGCCAGGTGGCGCAGCTCACATCGCAGCGAAGTTTGGGCGCCGCCAGCACGCCGGGGGACCATTGTGGGCAACGCAACACAAACCAGACCTAGCCACGGACGTACTCCCCCTCGCAAGGACGAGCGATATAAATGTTTCCAATTTGCTGCACTCAAGTAATCTCTGATGATGTACTCCAGTTCAAGTTCGAAAGCTCAGGCAAATAAATCTCCTGTCCCAGTGATCGTGCCTTCGTCTTCTTTTAAACATCTGAAGTCTTTGAGGCGGCAGATAACAGTAAGAAGGGTTGTTCATGCGTTACCGACCTTTAACTCTTATGTTTCTCACGGAGCTACTTGAAATCTACCATGATTAATGACCACGAATAAAAGTTAGCTGCCGAAATGACGGACAACTACTTAGAATCCGGTGTAAGTAGACACCTAGGTGAGTGTGCAAGATCATTGTTCATAATCTCCTATTAACGGATGGTCGCGCGCGAAACCACGACGGAAGCAGGCATGCATCAACAGTTGAACCGTTCTGAATTCGACAGCGCAATCTTCATATGGATGACCAATACGGAGAGGGCAGAGATTATGTCCCAACGCGCCCAGGACGAGCGCGAATGGAGCTCGCCCAGCAGTTGTTGATGAGTTCGCCCATCTAAGAAGTAAAATTTTAAGAAAGCTCAAGATCTATGGTGCAATGTCATCGAATCTTCAAATCTGGCCGGGCCTTTGGCCGACTGAAGCATTAAGTCTGCAATCAACAAGGCCTTCACCTAGACACAGACCTGAAGGTATATTGGGCCCTGACAAAACTCTCGAACGCCAGTCGGGGGAACACAATCATTTTCAACGCCGATGTTTGGGCGACCAGACACGATCCCCGATACGGAAGTCTCGAAAAGGACTGGAATCCTCGACACCCACACCGCTTAAAGGCAACTGCAAATGTGCTGAAGCGCCCACGTTGTTAGGATGGATGACGAGCCCTTCACCAGGATATTAATCTAAATTGATGTCGCTACGCATGCCATCAGATGAGGCGAACAAGTGCGTCGTAACAAAGATACCCTGAAAATCTTCCTCAAGTACCTGCAAATCAAACCATTAACTCAAGAAGGCCTTGTCCCGAATCCGCGGGCGTGGAGCATTGCCGCGATAATTCGAGCCTCATTCAATGATGCCCATTGCACAAGAGAGACCGGGGCAGAGGGAGGCACGGAAATGCCGACTTCTCAGGGTCGGCGCTGTAAACATCCAGCTTTAACCAACATGCCTACATTACCAAGAGACGTCAAGAGGACTCGCCAGAAGTCTTGGGGTACACAGTCATGGCAACTCGTCAACACATCGCCCCTCCATTACCAGCAACTTCGATGCTCCCGTCCTCGCCGCTGCCACCATTACCACCAACGCGGACTCAGTCCCAGCCTGTAACCAGTAGGACCACAGTTTCGCGTAACACATCGACTCGGTTTGTCCCTTGCCAATCCATAGCACTGATGCCGGCGAACCAATGCCACAACCCCGACATGAACTAAAGGAGACGGCCTCAAACAAACAACTCGAGAGGATGTTGAGGACCTACCTCTACCCGAAACTTCCAAGAGGCCTCAAGAATAAACATCTGACTACGGTACTACGGTTCACGCTACGCCAACCACGGGAAACCGACGTGGTCCACAACCCTGGTTGAGTGGTGGTGGCGAACAGTATGCCAGTTAGACTACTTAATCGCAACTGACTCTTGATATTGGATGCGTGAATACACAAGCAATCCTGGACCTTGGCGCCCAAAGTCTGATGACTCGCAGTCTTAATTAGTATAACGCGGCTGTCTGCTGCCTGCCTGAAGTCCGAATCCTCGACCCAGGCACTTGATAACTCACAATTGGGGAGTCAACTGCCACTTCTCCCTGCGCCACAGAGCCCAACGTGACTCTTCTGGTAGAGACGGTGTGGCGATTGGCCTCCCGAAACAAGCGAACCATGCGCTACTTGCATAGGAACCAGTCAATGACTCGGATGGCTTATGTGGGACTGAAAGGTCACTTTACAAACAACTCTGTCGTCTCCGTGTGGGCGCGAAAATCTGCTGTCGAACAACGCCAGAGAAGTGTTCTGCTCACAGCTGCAGGAGTTAACTGAAGGATTCCTTCGCCGTGAGTTGCTGATTGCAGCGGAGGACTAGAATGGCTGGAGTGGACCTGCCGACCCTTCAAACAGTCACTGTATTCGGCTTCGCTCCCGGTGCGACAGTGGTGAATACTGAGATCTGCTGACCAGAACCGACTTTTTGTCCAAAATATGTGTTTACAGCATCACCCCCAACATCTGCTGATCCGGCATTCAAATGACGGTCATGCGGCCAGTCAGATCGACTACAATCTAATCGGTCCAACGTTCCGCAGCTGGGTTCGCCATAGCGGATCGATGCGTGGTCCCGAAACTGGTAACTCCCGTGCTTTCGTTCACACACACACACACACACACCTGGAAGATCACCTGTATTCTGTACTCAAAATACCACTTGTGAGACACGTTGATGCTTTAAAACTTCGACAACCCATCACTGCCGAGGCCCTGAGCACAGAAACCCGACCTCGTCTTACGGCCCGTGCAGATGGAGAAGGCAGTGGTCGGTAGTTATAGTTAGAACCATCAGTCTATGAAGCAGCTGAGTAAAGCCTTGGATATACCCAGCGACAACTCAGTGACTGGATCAGCGGAAGAACCTTGCAGTTTTCTGCTCAGACGGTTCAAACCCAGTCCCCTCAGCAATGACCCCTCCTGCCAACTCCGAAAAATGGCGAAAATGTCGGCTAGGGATGGCCGGCAGAAATGTTGGACAGGAGCAGCAACCTTCACGGGACAGGCTTCGAACGTTGGTGACACTCGAAAAATCCACCATCTCTTCCGTCAAGTTAGTGGGTAAGCCCTCTGCACTGACTGGCTCTGTTGGTAAAGTGAATGGTGAACAAGGTCAATGACTGGCGTGAGTACCTTCATAACTTTGATCGGGTAACCATCACACTTTCGCTGTCCGCTGCAGCGGAGTTTTATACCCCCCCAGACGGTAAATCAGATTAGATCTACAAGTCCTGTGTTGACACTAGGGCCCTGCTTCCATGTGGTGATTGAGCAAGCGTGGGGAGATGAGGTAGTTCCTAATGACGGGGGTTCGGGCATCCTTGTGCCTGTTTTTGAGCAGAGAGATAAAGCAGGGTGCGAGAAGTACCGCGAGGCTCTTCGCTGCCGTCCTTCTCAGGAGATTTCAGGGTGTGCGGGATTTTAGGACGAAGCCCAACCAAGCGGAGTTTCGATCTGGAAGTGGATGTGAAAATCAGATATACACTCTGAAACGCAGTCTGAAATTCCGCCATGAGTACCAGCAACTGACGGTCGTCTGTTTTGTTGAACTCGCCGTTGTGGCCGATTACGTCTATCGTTAGTTTCTGTGGGGGATAATGGAACTAGGCAGTGTACAGGGAAGAATCTCGGCGATTAACACGATGTAATTTCGCTCAACCACTGCGAGAGTTTCAATACATAACAATCTGCCTCAGCGATTCGATACCTGATCTGGTGTTCGACAGGGTTGTGGGCAACTGAAAGCTGTGCAACGGGGTAGTTAAAGTGAAACTCATAAAGCATGTCTACTTGAACGCCGGCAGTAGACAAGTTATATGAGATTGAAAATGGGGCACGCTGGTATGCCACCCGGGTGTATTCCGTGGCCCGATCTATTTAACTACGTCAATGACTGGACTCTCGGAATGACCCGCCACGGAGTAAACGAAGTTGACTTCACACTCGGACGCCGTATGATTGGTGTTGACTGCGCTGGCGAGTGATGGACTCGTTTTAGAAGCACGACACCGCCATATGCAGTGTTCATTCAGACACCCATTGTCAAAAACTGGACCAACACATGCAGGCTCTGGACCCGGTCGAACGCATCGCCCTCATGCCGGTGGTTGTAGTTGCGTAACAGGTGTCACTGACACCGAACTAATGAAGCCAACAGAACGGATGAAGGTGTCGCCCTGCTCGTGGCTCCAACACTATCACATTTTTAAACCACACTGGACACAAGTCCGCTACTAAAGTTGTAGACACGACCTGCAAATAAAACTTTTGGCTAACGCGAGCAAAGGTCAGACGAGGAAGCATGATGTAGCATCTTCGGTGAGATAACAGTCACAACACCCTGTATATCGACTGAACCGCTGGGTAGGTTCATAAGAGAAAAGTGAAAGTCAGTTCTGTGGGAGGCGTTTGTTAAAACGTTAGGAATGTGTCTGCTGAAAGGACGTGTTCAAGGGATTGAGAAATCTGACAGAAAAATAGGCGACTGGAAAGTGCTGTAAAAATGCATGCCCCTGAAACATTGTCTGCCGAAGGCGAGTTCTAGTACTCAAGCCCTACAGGCATACAACAGGGTGTGAGAGGCCGTCAAAATGTGAGCAATCTAAAAAAGGACTTATAATAACATCAGAATAATAAGAAGAGAGCGTTATAAAAGTCTAATTCTGCAGGATGGTTCTCCACAGTAGCAGTAGAGGACCTTGAAGGGGACAGCATCCACCACATAGCCGTAGTCCCAGGTCATCTCCTCCCCAGCGGCGATGTTTCTATGGCAACAGATTGGTGGAAAATCACAGCGAAAATTAAGTGCTTGTAATGAAGGCAATCAAAACAATAACAAATAACCATACATTGAAGTTGTTGAACCTAAGCTAGAGTTGGCATACATGGATTGTGAAACGAAATTTTTGCCGCAGAGGCCACGCTCACCACCGAACATATTCTCGTGTAATGATTAACAATAAGGTCGAAGAAATATTGGTTAGTGGTAGTACCATTGGGGCCTCATAAGTTCGGAGACCTCTAAAACGCAACCGAACGGGGCTTATGTGTAACTTGACATGCCGACTCCGCAACAACGACAACCAGTGCTGTGGCGTAGGAATTAAATGGCATCCCGCTTACTGTGGACACTTGCAGCTTAAATTAGTCAGCAGAATAAATCGCACTGTTACCGCTGACAGCAATAGGAATGGCAACTACAGGCTCGGGTTTGCATCGGGTCACAAAGCATTGGAGACAGCTTTAATTTAATTCACTGCTTCAGCCCTGAAGACGACTCGAGTATGCTTCTGAAGATAAAAGTTCCCTTAAAGCGATCCAGTTCACGCTACTTGTAATATTTGAGTAGACGTTAATGTTTACATTTTGTACGTCCGCAAACAGTTGTGGCACGATCGCTGGTACAAGAGCTTTATTCGCCCGAAGTTTCCGATTCCTGCTTGAATCCATCATCAGAGACAATAGCAAATACGGGTGGTTCATGCACAAGGGCCTACAGTCGCCATGCTGCCGCATACCTGTGAAAATTCACGGCTCCCCCCTTCATCAGGGATCGCTGCACTTGATGTGATGCAGTTTATCGCATGTAGTTGTGTAAACAATATTATTTTCAATGCTCTTTACGTATCGGTGCCTCCGCTTACATAAAAATGGGCTGAACTAATCAAGGGCAGGAGTGGGCAAGTGTACGCCATCAATAGCACGTTATAAAAGGCAGGTAAGCATGTGGTACAGACCTTTTTGCGAAGAATGCCACCTCGGGAAAGCGCGGGTCGTGGGTGTCGATGAAGACATTTTGAACGAATACGTTGGGATTACAGGAGTGGTTAAAATACCGACCCAGATTGCCCATCTTCTTGGCGTCCATCACGTAGGGACTCTCGTCACCAAAGTAATTGCGCGCCAATAGCCAGTCTTTCCGAGCGATCGGATAGGCCCGACGATTGGCCCACGTGGGTGGCGGAGCTGGAGAGGAGGAGGCGGAGGCGATGTAGCTGCGACTGTGATGCAGATGGTGCTGATGTTGGTGGTGATGGTGATGATGGTGATGGTGGTGGCGGTGGTCATGGTTGCCGCGACGCTCGCGAGACGGTTGTTCGTTGGCCCGCCTGGAGGATGTCGAACGGCGAGAACCTTTGCAAGCAAGAGCGGAGGTCAGTCGGACAGATAAATAGAGGGAGGAGAGAGACAAAGGAAGGACGACAACTGAATGAACAAAACTGCTTACCACCACGGGACTCAGACGGTGCGCGTCGGGATCCCGAAGACAGGCTGGATCTGTGCAGAATGGAAAAAGAGAGAAATCTAGAACTCTGTGCAACTTGAGGACAGATAACGGAGAATGAACTGAGGGATTTTATATAAAAATTAGCTAGTACCCGTGCTGGAAGTACGGCATAACCATCTGTCATGCAAAATAATACTACTAGCATTACTGCTTGTTTAAAGGATAGAAATTGCATGGTTATTCTACAGTAGTTGGTTGTCTTCAGTTACCGAATCTATTACCGAATGGGCGCACACCGATCCATTGGTTTCCCGAAACAAACAAGCTCCGTATGGGTGGCAAAGGTCACGAACAGGCAACCAATTACCAGGCCGAAGTCGGTCAAGTCAAAATAGCAGCGATGAGGGACGACAGAGTCTGGCGGGTAGCTTGATACAGTGCTGTTTCGAACTTATTCTCCCTTCATTTAGCCGATCAAAACTCTGACCACCAGTTGGGACAGGATATATACAAACATGCGCTCACACGCCTGGCGCAGCTGGTCCACCACTGGGGTTTACCAAATGGACCATAAGCACTTAATCGAAACGAAGTTCATCAGTGCCTCGCTACCTGCAGTTCTCTGTCGCTGCAGATAGGGTATTTATTCACTCAGGAATGGGCGCACACAGATCCACTGGCTTCCTGGGGCAAACAAGTTTCGGATGGGTGATAGGGGTCACTAAAAAGCCAAGTCGAAGTCGGCCAAGCTATGGTAGCAGAGGGGGGGGTAGATTGATTCAGAAGTTTCGGGAGTCCACCGATCGCGCTACGGAACTCACTCGTGCCGTTGGGACTTGGTAATACTATTCTGCCTATATCGCGCGCCGCTGTGCAGCTGCTGGCGAGGCTCGAGAGGGAGAGTCCCAAGGCATGACGGGATGAATAAGTTCTGTAACGCGATCAGTGCGCCTCCCCCTGATATATACGTGCATAATGGATAAGTGGCGCCGCAGAAATTCTACCCTCCTGAAGCGATCGCCTGACAATTGAACTGGTCTGGCATCTGCATCGACCACAAGCCGGTGACCTCCCTGCGTGCAATAGCATCCTGAGTAATGGACTTCATATCGAACAGCAACTACTGCCATTTTTATATCCCATGCACTAATTTTTCCTGCGAGCCGGCGACTCTGGAACCGCATTAACGAACAAAAGATGGCTATCTGCCGACGTGGCTCCTTCTCCCTTGCGTCTGCGCATGTGCTGAAGGCAGCGCTACGGCTAACAGCAGACAGGTGCGGGCCGAGAAGGCCAACATATGGAGTGTCGGGTGGGCGTGGTGAAGAAAGCCGACAAGGAGACCATCTCCACCCTATGGTCTTCGGTTTGAACAGCCAATGTGTTCGAAACTAGCTCATCCGCGCTAGAGACTCGGCCGCCAACCAACCGGGATGGGAGGAGACGATCATTCGTGGTTTGGGGCCTGCTGGATGATGAACGCAATTCAAACAGCGTTTTTGCCTCGGAAGGGGATAAAGAGGCAAGAAGGAAGACGACGTACCGTCCTTCATTGTCCACAGATTTAGCGCTCAGGGAGACGAGAGAAGAGGTGGAGGAGGAACGACCCAGGACAGCAGATGCATTCTTGCGCAGGTTTATGCGCAGGAGAATACGAGGCTGAGTGTGGTCAACTGTGGTTGGCTTCCGTGAAATGCTCAAAGATGAACGCGTTTCTCGAGTTTTTGATGGGGTTCTGGAAAGCACGGAAATGATACGTGGAGACTGAAAAGAACTAACCACAATAGGTAATTGGGCTATAGAGATTACGGGATTCTCTTATGGTCCACAAATGCCCGCATGCCCGTCGTAAGTATTCGATAATAGTTGCGGGATGGTCAGAGATGGTCCTGATAGAGATATGAAACTACTACTACTACTACTACTACTACTACTACTACTACTACTACTACTACTACTACTACTACTACTACTACTACTACTACTACTACTACTACTACTACTACTACTACTACTACTACTACTACTACTACTACTACTACTACTACTACTACTACTACTACTACCATCACCACTACTACTACTACTACTACCATCACCACTACTACTACTACTACTACTACCACCACAACTACCACTACTACTACCACCAGAAGTACTACTACCACCACTATCGACACTGCTACTGCTACTATCACTACTTGAAGAACTACATCGCTCGAGTTTCATAAAAAGAAAGCGGCGGTTGAATCGAAAAAAGACTGGAGACAGCTATGAAGGGAAAAGGAAACATACGCGGGCTGAACGATGACAGGCGGGCGGACAGAAGGTGGCTTGGGAGTGGCATTCGTTGAGCGAAGAGACCGCCGTCGAATGTGTCGATTGTCAGAATCTAAGAGCAAACGAATTCGGGCGAAGAATATCAGGGTGCATAAAAGGGAGGCAGTCCAGCAAATTACAGTTAAGCGAAATTTCGATATGCGTTTTCAATTTGAAAAGCTTACTCAAGCAGAGTCGTAATATTAATTTTCATGCAGCATAAACACAGGATATTTCAGCCACACCGACATGCCGGCTTTTGAATAAGCGTGTTTTTGACCGTCTGCGTAAACTACACTCTTCAAGGAATGACTATCTATGTTGTATGCATTTTCCCAGTTGATTTTCGATGCCCTTGTAAGTGAAATTATATTTCATAGAAAAAGCGCGCAAAAACACTCTTTCTTGTACTCACTTCAAGGCAAATTACGTCTTCTTAGATTGTCCGTGCTTAAAGAAAGCGTACCTTCCGGTCTTAAGGCGGTTTATAATTGCAAGAATTTTCTAAGACAGTGGGATTTCCATCCATACAACATTGCGTCAGCACGTCTATCATTGAAGGGTGCCGGTCCAGGCTAAATGCAGAGCCACGTGTTGTCCTTCAAGGCAAAAAGGTCTGAAGGCGTGCGCTGTGAATCAGTATCAGCAAACCATCGCCCTCGTAGCCTGAAATGCGCTGGCAGTTCCCTGCCAGTAGATGTACCTGGGTTCCCGCTGGGTATACAGGTGGTGGGCATGGCTGCCCAGTCATCCTCGTCCTTCTGACCCCTGTTGGGTGTTTTTTTTGTTGTTGTTGGCAAAAAATCCTGGTCAAATGGGTGTTGTGGACTAGGCGGTGTAGTGGCACGCCTAGGTGCGGGTCCGGCCGCGCCAGTCACTTACGCCCTCCCCCATCTCCTGTCTTCTTGGCTCTTTCCTGACACCGGGTCCAGGCGGGGAGTGGGGAAGAGAGAGTGCGGTAGATGCTGCGCAAGTCAACATTCATTATAAACTAAATCACGCGCGAGTCGCCGTCCCTGCTCTCACCTTGCTGTGGGGCACACGGTGGACATCGTCGGAAACGACAGTCTAACTGTCATTATAAAGTATACACACATACAATGGTACACGCATAGGCGCTAACATCGGCGCGAACACATGCAAATACATGGACTGGCAACGGTGGCAGCCCAACACACACACACACAGACAGAAGGGCTACCGCCAAAAGTTTACCGTCCCTCATCCCTCCAGGACTGCGTGAGCAGCACTTCCGCTGAGTGGGATCCGAGCCGGGTGTGGGCGGCACGCCTAGGTGCGGCTTCGGCCGAGCCAGCCTCCATTCTCTGTTGATTGTTGGTCAAAAACCTTGTTATTTGTTGCGTAGACCAGGGGGTGTGGAGTGGAACGCCAAGGTGCGAGCTCGACCGTGCCATCCACCTGCACCCTCCCCCGTCTGCGGTCTTCTTGACTCT
>CACRXP010000045.1:1099729-1114350 GCA_902702965.1 Spirometra erinaceieuropaei | reverse complement strand
GCAAGTCTACTCTCACCATAAATCCCGCGCAAGTCATTGTCCCTGCCCCACCCTGCTGTGGAGCACACGGTGGACATCGTCGAAACCGACGGTCGAACGCTCAAAAAAGCATGCAACTTGGTCCACATCAATTACACAACCTCATGAGTGCTAAATGAAATTTCCTAACAGTGTAAAAAATTGTAATATTCGTTTGACGGATTGCATACAGCGTGTAGTTTGGGAACCATGAAGGGCGGGTGGAGCAAACAATTATTAGGTAATTGAAAAAGTTTCTAAGTCGGAGGACACTCTCTCTTGAAGAAACAAAATGACGAAGACGTATTTCGTTACAAAAAAGTACAAGAATATTTTTGTGCCCGTTTTCTATAAAATATAATTGAATTGAAAAATCGGTGGGAAATCTTCATTCTACATAAGTAGTCATTCTTCACAGAGTGCAGTATATGCAGACGGACGAAAAGAGGTTCATTCAAAAGCCGGCATCCTGGTGTGATTGAAATATCATGTGGTTATGCTGAATAATGGTTTATATCAAAAGCCTACTTAAGTAGTCTTTCCAAATCGAAAACATATTTCAGAATTTCAATCAATACTTAGTGAGATAGCACATCTACTGTGCTTTGTTTCAGTACCGGGGAAATTAATGCGCGAACTTGGAGTAAATTCTTCGGCACAGACCTTTCCAGTCACGGTCCGAAAGTTGATATGAATATTTGAGCTGAAGATCATCAGCTACTGCGGAATAACCGCGTGATATTCAAAAACTGCCAAAAGGCAGCCAGTAGTATAGCATTGTGTAGTTATTTACTCTACTGACAACACAGGTACTAGCTAAAAGTCCAAGACACGCGTGTTGCGCCGATCGTGTGCCGCCGCCTGACGGATACCACAGATTGTTTATTGTGGAGGAATGTGTGCTGACTGCCGCGAGGACGGAGTCCCCGGCATCGACCTCTCTCTCTCTCTCAAGTATCCGTTCATCGCCTCCCCTCCCAGTCCGTCATTGATCTGATACGGAAGTTGAGAACGAGCGGCTGAGAGAGTTAAACTGCCCCACGTAACCTGGCTTCCTGCACAACACACTGGGTTTTCAGACAAGGGAGGTGAGCAGCACGGATATACAAGTGGCCGGCGCGGCGTGGGCCTGCACCAAGACGTGCAATTGCCCTCCCCATATGTGACATTGGACATTATGGGTGCGCACAGCCCGGATAACACTTACGGGCACCCTAGTGTGACATCAGTGCCGGGCCAGTGCACTCTCCCGCGCTGACATAACGGGCTGATTGCCGAAGCAGGCTTCTGAAAGTAACCCCGTCTGGAAGCCACAGGAAGATTACCAGATCAGCTGAATTACTAGGTCAATCACTCTTGAAGAAGGAGACACGATCGCTGGGACAAGAGCTCCTTAGACTGACGTTTCGGATTCCTGCTCGAACCCAATCAGTCACAAACGCAGTTGTGTAAGGACGTTCTATCGGCGTGTCGAAACGCACTGCAGTGAGCCGGAAGACAAGATTGCCGAATTACAATACCTCCGGCGGGTCTTCAAAGCCAATTGCTACCTGCGCAACTTCGTCAACCGGTGCATACGCAAAAGGGACGAAAGGCCTAACCGCATGGACACCAAATTTTGGCGAACGCTTTCGTATGTCAAGAACGTTTCAGAAGCTGTCGACCGCCTTCTCGCACCACTTGGGGTTGGAGCTGCATACAGACCGGAGGCAACCATCAGGCGTCAGTTAAGGAAACCGAAAGACCCGCTGCCACGACAAGAAACGTATGGAGTCGTATATCGGAGCTGGTGCAGTTGCGGAGAATGGTCGAACACGCTGCAGCGCTGCGGAGAAATGACGCCAGCTCTCAAGTTACGGCTCACTCGACGAGATCCGGCCAAACATTCAAATTTGACGAGGCCGAAATTCTCGCAAGAAGTGACAACCGCGTGAGCCGGGAGCTGCTTGAGTCATGGTTCACTGGCCCCCAGTCCATTAACAAGTGCAATGAACTTCTCCTTCCATACGCAGTGCTGAGATTTCGCCTAGGCGGAGAAATTAGCCACGCGGGGAACGCACAGGTGAACACTTTTCCCAACGCCACGGTCGGTGGGTCAGACGGTCGAGCAATCATCACACCAACATCCAACGCGCGTGATGAAACTGCAGCAATTAACGACGCAAATGTCGGTCATCAAACAGTCAGCACACCAAGTGCAACGATCCCTGATGAAGGGGGGAGCCGTGAATATTCATAGGCATGCGGTAGCATAGCGAATACATCCTATGAATACTGCAGCCCCTTGTGCATGAACCCCCCGAATCTGCTTTTGTCTCTGATGATGGGTTCGAGCAGGGATGCGAAACGTCAGGCTAATAAAGCTCTTGTCCCAGCCATCGTGTCTCCTTCTTCAAGACTGCTTCCTGGGACTCGTGTCTTTGCTTCTGTTAGCAGTGGGAATTAGTTCATTCGCACGATTGTTTCTACAACTTGGTCTAGGCAGGGAGCGTGCTCACGTTATGTGTACTGCCAAACGTTGCCGTATCACTAATCTGTTGCGTTTAAAATAAAAAAATGAATGAACCTCTGGACTGAGCCATACCCCCCTCCATCCCAGTTTAGTTCAGTGTCTCTAGGATGCATTCATGTGCAAGCAATCTGATTTTCGGAGTCAAAGTGGCGTTAGTATTCTCCACGAAACAGGAAGCAGATTAGGCAGAGAAACGAGACCACAGAGAGAGAGAGAGAGCCGGAAAGCCCATAATCCGTCAGGTCGGGCTAACAAGTATTTTGCCTAGATGACCTTAAGGGAATGCGTACGGATCTTGACAAGAGAGGTGTAGAAGAATGAAGGAAATGTGGAATATTCCAGACACTGCGCGAGCCTATGGTCAACGGAAAAATTGGCAAGACTTACAGTATCGGACTACCAAATCACATCTTACCAAAAAATCTACTAAATGCAAGGCAATATGCAGAGAGGAAATTACCACCGCCAACAGGGATTGGATCCAGCAGAGGTGAAAGGCGAACAAAAGGCAGGCGATTGAAGGCGGCCTCTGCAAGGACCTCGCGCAGGTTGGAAATTCCGGTGCAGTCAGACAGTCCCGGTGCGGTGGTGGAGAAGGCCGGCACCAGGAGGCGGCTGTTCGCCAAGAGACCACTGATTGTCGGTTCCAATTCTGCCAGCTGGTTTTCCAGGAGAGTGGCAACAGAAGGGCTGCTGCTGCCGCCGCCGTTGGATGGTGAGGTCTCCATGCGCGTCATCTCAGGCGGTGATGACGGCGCCAGATCTGCTACGTCATGCTCCATGGGCAGCAGCTCCACCGACTCTACGTCTTCTTCCGCAGTCGAGGCCCTACTTTCGGAGACGGGAGAATCCGGGTGTATGGAGGAGGCGTTCGAGTCCGAGATTGGAGTCACACACGACGTTAAAGGAACCTCGGCCGCAGGCTCAGCTACCGGAACAGGTGGCTGTGGTGGAGCGTCCTCTTGGACGAAGTTTGCGGTATCAGACTCTTGGTCGGGCAGCATGAGATCGGACTCCTGGACAGAGGTGGGAGAACGTGCCTCTTGGGCGGCGTCTGGGGGAACTGCATCATCGCTGGGTGTGGTGGGATCATTTTCCTGGGAAGGATTCAAAGCATTGGCCTCCTGAATGAGAATGGGATCCGGCAAAGTGTCCTCTTGGGCGAGATTCGGGGGATCTACCTCCTCGACGAGTGTCACGGTATCATTTTCCGAGGAAAGTTTCGACGGATCAGCTTTTAGGGCGACGTTGGGGTTTGGGGATGTGACGTCTTGGACGGCATTTGGGGAGTCCGCCTCCGTAATGGGTCTCAGGGGACCATTTTCCTGGAAAACGTCCAGGGAATCGGCCATCTGGACGTGGTTCGGACTTGGGGAATGGGTCTCTTGGGCGGCCTTTGGGGAATCTACCTCGATGGGCGTAGGGGAAACGTTCTGCTGGAAATCCTTCAAGGAGTCGGCCATTTGAACGAAGTTGGGACTTGGGGAATGGGTCTCTTGAGCGGCGCTTGGAGGATCTGCCTCATCGATGGGTTTAGTGGGATCATTTTCCTGGAAAACCTTCATGGAGTCGGTCACCTGGACGAGGTTGGGGCTTGGGATACGGACTTCGTGGGTGTCGTTTGGGGGATCTGCTCCCTCAATAAGTGTCGGAGGATCACTTTCCTGGGAAGGTTTCAAGGGATCAGCCTTTTGGACGGGATTGGGGTATGGGGCAAGGTCTTCTTGGGCGGCATTTGGGGGAGCTGCTTCCCGGGTGGGTGTCGAGAGATCATTTACCCGAGGAGATTTCACTGGATCAGCCTTCCGAACAAGTTTTGAGGCAACACGGAGACCTGCAGGTGGTTTGCTACCAGCTGACGGTTCGACAGTCCCGGCGGCATCCAAGTCGACGCCCGGAGATGATGATCGAACCGGGTCGAGCTCAATAACTTCAGAGTTGGTGGCGACGGAGGAAGTCGCGAAGGATGCACAGGAGGAGGAGGCGCACGAAACGCAGGATGATGCGATGGAGAGCGAAGATGACCGCGACGACGAGGACACAGAAGAGCACGAGGAAGAGGACTTTCGACGTCGGCGACGGCGCCGACGGCCGCCATTTCGTCTGGAGGTGTTAGAAGAAGCCGGCAGGCTGGCGGGCGAAGCACACTCGTACTCATCAAAGGAGTCAGATGGTTCGATTGCGTAGGGCTCATAGTCCTCCTTGGGCTTCTCTATCGTCTCAATGTAGTCCAACTCCGCCTGGTATTCGTCACCAAAACCATATCCTTCCTGAATTCGGTTTTTTTTGTTGGGAGGGGGAGAAGGAAAGTAATGACTTAGGTTCGTAAATCCCTACATTAATGAACGGAAAGCCAACAAAGCCGGATCCTCCGGTGAAGAAACAATCAAAGGGAAACGGAACAGAATAAATCTCAAATCGGTTCACGAGTTTTTTTTAAAAAAGGGGCGAGGGTTGTAGGCCTTTGCTCGTACGTCGGCGGTCAGCGCGTAGAGGACCGCAAAAGTCGACCTACCAGCCAAGTCAAAGTGAAGGCTATGCAGATCTGAGCGGGACCGCCCAACAGTAGCACTTACAGGGGCCAGCCAATCACAGGCGTGTATGTGCTTGGAAGCCAATCAATGCACGAGTCTCTAACGTAGTTCAAATTACACAACAGTTAAGTGATCGACGAACGTCTTGTTCGCCAATCAATGCACGAGTCTGTAACGTAGTTCACGTTACATACCAGTTAAGAGATCGATGAACGTCTTATTCGCCTAAATTGGATTATTGTATCTACTTAATACTTCCATCGCAGTTCACATTTTCCAGTTTGAGACGGGCAGTATTGGGACTCGTGCAAGGGATATTCTGTTGTTGTTTAACGGATTTCGACATATTTCGTTTTCATAGATGTTTTGGCAGATTTAGAATAATACATATTGACCCAACTGTGTAAATCTCGGCGCCTCGGTGAGATTCGAACCCACGACAGGAAGGGGAAGGCTTTAGTACAGCCAACGCTCGAGCCACCTGAGGTACGAGGCCCCGCCGGACGGCGCGAGTTTAATCACATTTGGGTCAAGTTGCCCGCCCAACCTACTGCAACGTCTGGAATCCACCAAATCTGATACAGTAAGTTGACTGCCCAAGCAGGATTTCCTACGTAATTCACCTAGAATCCACCAGGCTCACGTAATTCATAGATGTTTTGGCTAATTTTGAATAGATTATTTGAACCAGCCTGTTTGATTTTCAACGCTCTAACTGCCTAAGCTATGAGGCCCCACCGGCAGCCGTGAGTTTGACCACATTTGAGCCAAGTTACACGCACAGCCAACTGAAACCAATGGAATCCACCAGGTCCGATACAGTAAGCTGATTGCCCAAGAAGGATTTTCCAAGTAAGCAATTAGACTCACGGCTCCCGGTGGGGCTTCGTAGCTCAAATGGCTAGAGCGTTGGCAGTAATCAGGTCGTTAGTTCGAATCCCACCGGGGTCACAGTTGAGTCAAAATAAATTATTCAAAATCTATGAAGTACGTGAGCCTGGTAGTCATCTGGTGGATTCTAAGTGAGTTGCCTAGGAAATCCTGCTTGGACAGTCAACTTATTGTATCTCAGCGTGAGCGCCGCGCAATATAAAGTTCACTGCAGACAACCAGCAAAGGCCATTCTACGAAGAACAAGGATGATTTGCCCGCCAAGGTCATTGAAACTGAACCCGCAAGCAATCCGGCCAATCGGACGTAAGCAGTAGATGGAAGTTGTAGGAGGTGGGTGGCGAATGGCGCCCTAACCATAAACCCTGGCCCTAAACCTTAACCGTAATACCAAACCCCAACCCCTAACCCTATACCTTAAGTTCTGACCGCAAAACCCGAACCGTAACCTAATTGCGAATCGTAGTCGCAGCAGTCTGCGAGGCACCTCAAATTGCATAGTAGTACGAAAGTGCTAATTTGTTGGTCAAACAGAACAGCGTTTCCGATCCCCATCATACTAATTAACACGAAAGGGACGTACTCTCTCTCTCGCTCTCTCTCTGCATTGTAGCCAGACTGGCGAAGTTCCCCTCCACGCATCTTAAAACGATCAACCACAACGGAGTTGGTGTTGTTGTCCATATTCCTTCCGAACTTACTACGATTTGTCATGAGCAGAAGTCTTTTCTTTAATTATCGAGCACACTCAACAACTAACCTGGCCCACTGGGCATTGAACCTCAATACGAAGCAAACTAAGTGAAGAAAAAAGACAGGCGAATTCTTTTAGACACATGAAAACACGCGACTTTTATGGCAGTTGTGATATGGTTTGCCTGAAAGAGGCTGAGACAGCACTTACGTCAATGGCCATGTTGTCATCGTAGATGGCCCCGGCGTAAGTGCAAATGAAGGAGCCCTTGGGAATGGCATTTAGCGCACGGATGCCCCATCCCCTGAAAGGCACAGCCAAACAAATAGGATGAGAAGGCAGGGGAGATGCATCGCACTCATCTGTGCATCACACAACTGTAATTCTGACCAGCCGATTGCGGCTGAGAGTGCGCGGAGGCAAGAAACTTTCGGCCTTCTCTAGACGGGCAAACTCCGACGATGCGAGTTTTGTCCCAATATCGAGTGTGCATGGCCGAGAGTTTTTTGAAGCCAAGCAATCCGGTGAGTCATACATCAATAGGCGTATCCAGTTAGGTGCCATGTACAAAAAATCTCAGGGAAAAGTGGAAGAGACGAAGGCCAATCAATACAGACTGACGCACACGACGGCCGCTTACTGGATGAAGCACTAATTAAATATTGATTTCTCCGCACGTTTGAAATGTTAATTGTTTTTTTGCACATTTACTCGAGTCTGACGACGACACGGGGTACCGACGTCGAAAATTTACCTAATAAAGTTTTCTCCTCTTTCCAAAGAACTTATTTACTTTCAAATATATGTATATATATATTTATATACATGTATGGCAGACAGCGCAACCGACAGTACGAGTTCGTGGTTCAGTGAATGCGGCGTTGGACTTCTAACTAGCAAAAAGCTGGCCCGAACCTCAGGGGATGAAATCCTGGGGTTGCATATGACTGGCCGACGACGGATAACGGGCCAGAAATGTCGGTTATCTCATTCTCCATATATATATATATAAGAGAGAATATTTTGTGCGTCTTTTCTATAACATACAACTGGATTTATAAGGGCATCGAAAATCAATAGGAAAAGTGCATGCCATCTAAGTATTTATTTTTATGGAGAATGGTCTTAGCAAGGGGGCGGAAGGGGGCTCATTCGAAGGTCGGCATCCTGGCATGACTGAAGTATCTGCAGGTTAGGTGGCATTATACCTAATATTACAAACCCACATAAGTAATCCTTTATAATCGAGAACGCATTTCGGAATTTCGGTCAATATTTCGTGACAGGCCAGCTACAGCACATATATTCCTGACCCGAGGGCCTGCTTATTCCACAACTAACCGTCGCTGAAAGCCGTTCTACTACCTGTGGACACGCCGGGTAATCTGGTCTAACGGAAAACCGCCTGTGGATGAAATAGCACGGGAGCTGCTCGACAGTGGCCTGTGTCGTCCCCCTTTTCCTCGTCCGTGGTGGCCCACATGCCGCGACTGACTACTGTCAGGCAGGATAGAGCTTCTGAAGGTGGTTAGACAAATCCGTTCCTCGAAACGCTCTAATGAACTTTCTAGTAAACAGTCCCGCATTCTCAAAGACTATTATGTAAGATGTGTGTTACTGACAACTTTATAGTAGCATGCTTATTTGACGTTGGATATTGTCTGTACCGTTTTCGATAGGGTTTTCAAAGGCACTGCTTATTACCCGTAAATATACTGACCTAAAACGTGATAAGGGCAGACATAAGGAGGAAATCACACAGCAGGAGAGCTTACTTTCGGTTAGTCTTGAAGACCTGTAAACGAACCCAGACTCCCTGCTGGACGACACGATTGCGACAACGGCGGTCGCACTTGCAGTTCTTGTTGCACTCATAGATTCCGCCCATTGTAAACTGCGAGAGACGACGATGGCGATAACCGATTGAGAAGTCCACCAATCCTCTCGCGCTAGTGAAGGAGCTTGCCTCGACTAGCAAGGGGAGAAAGTGTGCAAAAAACTTCGTGCAGATTAGCAAAGCTAGTTTAGAGGTTCAAATCCCAGGTACTATCGGCCTGGGGATAAACATGTTAGTTTTCCCTGCTTCTTTTTCACGCTAGAACAAACAATCACTGGGGGTCCGTGACTATCCCACCATCTGCACAGAACGGCCACGGTGCATCCTGGTATTCAACTACACCAGTGAACCCCGTTGCCAAATAGGAACAATCTCGACCATGGCCAGGATCAGCAACTTACTGATAGAGGGTTTAATTTGAAATCCAATCAGTTTGACGGTTTCGGATATCCTTGAGCCTGGAAGCAACAGGAGCCCTGGCGGCATGCTGCACTGAGGAACCGATTCAGGCGAGTTCAACGGCGAGCTGGCAGGGAATATGCTCTTGGCACTGAAGGGGGTGAACGAGATCGTTAGGGCAGTCGACTTGCCCATCAACCCGGCTATAAACCAAGTCTTCTGCAGTCGCAGCTTGATAATAGGCAATAAACCTAGAAGGACCATTTCTGGCTTAGCAGTCGTCCGCCAGTCATACCCAATCCCGAGGTGTGTAACACATGGGCTCGATCCTCAGACCTGCTGGTAAGAAGTCCAACGCCTTTAACCACTGAGGCATGGGCTCGTTGTCCTGTCAGTTACGCTCGGGTATACACAATGGACTACTAACCAACGGGTCGCGTGAACGAGCCCGAGGAACTGCTCACCTTGGGGTTAGATATAACTGACTGACGACGGCTAGCAAGCCAGAAATGACCATTCAAGTCACCACTGTCTTTGTCAGTAGTGCTATTTTGCCTGTGTCACGCACCGCTGTGCAGTTACTGGCGAGGTTCGAGAGAGAGTCCCAAGACATAACGGGACGAGTGGGTTCCGTAGCGCGATCGGTGAGCGCCTTCCTACCACTGTATGTATCCGATCTCGACCTATAGGACAATGGGTCCGTGACTCAGTGATAAGGGGGGGGCTTTAGATTTCTAACTAACAGGTCGCAGGGACCAGCGCGGGCACGGACACTCATTTTCAATTTGTCCTGACCCCGCCTTGCCATCACAATATGGCGGTTAGAAAAAGGCAGGGATGAGAGATGCGCATCGCAAGTCTCCCCCTATAGAAACATATTCGCGCGCGCATGCCACCCCTACCGATAAAGTATCAAGGCGGGCCTACTGCATGAGCAGTAACAGCAACAGCAGGCAGACACGTGCGACTGGTTACCATGGCGACCAAAGGGGTAAAAAGGACGCAAGCTCCGCTGCCTTTAACACAGACGAAGGCTCCCAAAGGCTAGCGGAAAGGCAGAAGCGCGGGGGCAGGCGGCCTTACTGGTCAGTTGCTGGCAGGCACACTTGGAGCGGTCACGGCAGTTGTCCGTGCAGTCGCAACACACGAGGAAGTCAGAGTCGGTGTTGATGTGAACATTGCCCACGGGCTGGCGATGTGCAATGTACTCCACGTAAGTGGGCGTCTCATTGTCCACACAGTTCACACATGGCACTGGCACGTTCTCTTTGCCGTACGAGAGGTCGGCAATCTTGATGAAAGTCTACAGACAGACAGCGCAAAAACAAAATAAGTAGTAGGTCAATCACGACAATTCTAGGCAAGGATATGGTATGTAAGCCCACTGGGAAGACTGCCAACCGTGGCAATGCCTAGGATGGGTGACCCTAGCCTTTGAACCGTAGGCTTCTAAGGAAAAGTCGAACGGACAAGATCCTAATTCGTAGTCGTACCTGTTAGGGATTGGAGTTTGAGGTTAAGGTTAGGGGTTGGGGTTAGGCTGGGGCATGTCTACTGCAGGTACGGCTACGAAATAAGGTCAAACCGTCGAACATAACCGTAACCTTAACCTTAAAACCCCATAATCCAAACTAGGCAACTCTACCCCTAAGAACAACCCAACTTATAACACTAACGCTAACGGTATCCCTCGGACTGACACAGGTAATTTTAAAGTCAATAACGCAAGCGAAGGGGAAAATCCGCGTATCACACAACTCCCTTCGTGATCTGTTGCCGGACAAACCGTTGTGAACCACACCTACTTAAATAAGATGAGATGGTAGATTTTTGAACCACCCAGGGGGGAGGGTTACATACTCTACTGTCGTCCAATTCTGAATCGCGAGGGAGTCAGCAACTAGGCTGTCGGTGGTCCGGTCAAAGGGAGTACAGGTTCCGCTTCTGGACCACGTGTGACGGTACAAATGGAAGCGGTAAAGATGGAGTACTGCCAAGCTTCTTGACATCAGCAAAGATGATTCCTACCACAGCGGTTCCTCGACGGCAAAGTGCCGTCCGCATTGAGGTAACGGCTGCAAGTACGGTCTGTGAATCCCTAATTCTGGCCAGAAAGGCAAGCAGGCGGACAGGTGTTTGCTTGTTAGCACAGTAGATATGCTATCTTGTGAAATGTTAACCGAAATTCTAAAGCGTGCTTTAATTCGAAAAGACTACCTAAGTAGGGTTGTACCGTTAATGAGCATTTTGCGTAATCAAAAAATATTCTAGTCACGTCGGGATGACGACTTTCGAACGAGCTCATTACCGACCGCCTGAGCGAAACTACACTCTGTAAAAATGCTTTTTTAGGTAGTATGAATTTTGCCTGACTTCCTATGCTCTTATAAATTCAAATATATTTTGTAGAAAGCATATACAACGTATTCTTTCTTTTACTCAGTTAGTAGTAAATTAGGTCTTTTTCAAACTTTTTACTTAAAGGAGTATTCTTCGGTTTTAAAAAACTTCCCCGCTTCCCGAATAATTTCCGACCCGAAAAGCCGCTACACTTACGTTCAGGGTTTCAAAACCACAAGCTGCACACTTTCCGGGTAAGGAAAATCATGCGTGTCTATGTGATATTACGAAGAGAACCTATAGGGGCTCCTAAAATGCTATAATGGATGTGGACGAAGTTGTCCACTTTATAAGCAGCAGAAATGTGCTGATGCGATGCTGTACGATTGAACATTTCACTGGTAGATGGGCGCTCACCGATCGTTTTTACGGAACTCACTCGTCCCGTTGTGCCTTAGGACTCTCTCTCTCTCTCGAGCCCAACCAGCGGCCGCACAGCGGCGCTTGATATAGGCAGTATGTTATTACCGACAATGACAAGGGAGACTGAAATGGCCATTTCCGGCTTATTAGCCGTCGTCAGCTAGTCATGCCCAACCCCGAAGTGTGGAACACCCGAGGCTCGAACCCGCGACCTATTAGTTAGAAGTCCAACGCCTCTAACCACTGGGTCATGGGCCCGTTGTCCTGTCGGTTTCGATCGGGAATATACAATGGTAGAGGGGCGCTCACCGGTCGCTCTTACGGAACTCACTCGTCCCGTTGTGACGTAGGGCCCTCTCTCGAGTCCAGCCAGCAGCCACACAGCGGCGCATGATATAGGCAGAATGGCATTGCCGACAAATGGTTGAATCTCCCTCCCGTTCTGCCCCAGCGACTACAGAGACGATCCCTGTGTGTATGCGGGCAATTAGCGCCAAAGCCGATTAACGACTCCCCCCGTATAATTAACACCATTTTAACATGACTGTCATCACTCATCGACCAGACCCAAACATTGGATATTTGGTTATGAGACCGAAGGCCCCCCTGCCACGAAGTGAGACGACAAATGTCATCTACCGGGTCCAGTGTGACTCTTGTGAAGCTGACTACGTCGGAGAGACAGGCAAACAGTTCCAAGCCCGTGTTAACGAACACATGCGGGCAGTGGGGAGAATGGACCCGTTGTCTCTGGTGGCGGAACACTGTGCGGACTCTGGACACACTTTCGCCTTCCAGAACGCCAAAATTCTGGGTCAGGGCAATGACCGCGTGGGCAGAGAAACAATTGAGGCCTGGCGCACGGAGACCACCTCAGTAAACCCTTGTTTCGTCCCTTCGGCAGCCTACCAAGCCCTCCGGACGCAGCTTAACGAACGAACGAGCAAGCGCAAAGTCAAGGCAGACGTGAATCCAAACACGGGAGAACCTACGACGGACCTACACGCAGCCACACCGAAAATCGGGCCCGACGAAGGCACAGTCGGCAGAAGGGTATTACCGACAAAGACAGGGGAGACTGGAAGGGCCATTTCTGGCCTATTGGTCGTTGTCAGCCAGTCATACCTAAGTCTGAAGTGTGGAACACCTGGGACTCGATCCCGCGACCTGTTGGTTAGAAGTCCTACGCCCTCAACCCCCGAGCCACGGGCTCTTTGTCTTGTCGGTTGCGATCGGGAATATACAATGGTAGAGGGGCGCTCATCGATCGTTCTTACGAAACTCATTCGTCCCGTTGTGCCTTAGGGCTCTCTCTCTCGAACCCTGGCCAATAAGCCAGAAATGGCCATTCCAGCCTCCTTTGTCTTTGTCGGTAATACCATTCCGGGTATCTCATTGTCTGAAAAAATCCCATGGCTTGAAATTTTTTTAAAACCGGATGATGCTCTTTCTCCACACATAAAGTTTGAAGAAGACGTTGTTTTCCACCAATTGAGTGAAAGGAAGAATATGTTGTGCATGCTTTCTGTGAAATATATTTGAATTTACAATGGGAAAAATTCATGTGATTTAAATAGTCGCTTTTACGTAATGTTTACGTGGGCGGTCGATAAGGAGTTCGTTCGAAAGCCGGCACCCTGACAACCCTACTTAGGTAATCTTTTCGAATTGGAAATGCATCTTAGAATTGCAACTAAAATTTCATGAGATGGCACACCCACCGCGCGCAGGTGTTCAAACAGTGATAGTTACCCCGCCCCCCCCCCTCACCGGGCGCCATCAACATGGACGGCTGCATGAGGCTCGAAATCTAAACACGAACGACGATGTGCGCGTGCACTGAAGTTTATCCTGCGCCTCTCGAAAACTCACAACATGCAAATAAGATCTTGTATCTTCCAAAGATACAGTAGGTGGGCTAGCTCATTAAATGTCAACCGAAATTTCGGCAAGCGTTCTCGTTTCGAAAAGATTAATTAAGTAGGGCTGTAAAACTGATCCGCCTGCAACATGATTCTATAATATTTCAGCTACCCCAGGGTGTCGGCTTTCGAATGAACTTCCTTCTGGCTGCATGCAAAAACTATGCTCTGTAAAAATGACTACTTATGTAGCAAGAATTGTTCTCATTGATTTTCGATGCCCATAAAAGTCCAATTATATTTCGTGGAAAACATGCATAAAAATGTTCATTCTTTTACTTATTCGGTAGAAAATCACGTCCTCTTTCGAGTTTATATTCGAAAGAAGGGAATAATTCGGTTTTAAAAACTTTTTAAATTCCCGAATAATTTTAAACCCGACCTGCTGTAACACTTGCATCCAGGGTTTCCAAACTACAAGCCGTATATTTTCCGAGTACGGAAAACCATGCATTTCTCTACGGTATTAGGAGAAGACCATATGGAGTTCATAAAATTAAGCAGTGAATTTGGTCCATATTGTTAACTTTACAAGACTCATTGGTAAATGCAGAAACACGACGTTTTATGAGCGGCCATCTCACGGTATTAAAAAATTTCACAATTAGAAATTTTTTTAAGACCGAATCATTCCTTTCCTTCGAATATAAAATCGAAAGACGTTATTTTCTATCGAATGAGCAAAAGAATGAATATTTTTATGCATGTTTTCCACGAAATATAATTGAATTTTCAAGGGCATCGAAAATCAATGAGAAAACTGCATGCTACTTAAGTAGTCATTTTTTTGCAGAGTATAGTTCTTGCATGCAGTCGGAAATACGTTCATTCGAAAGCCAACACCCTGAGGTAACTGGATCATTATAGAATTATGCTGCAGGCTGACTAGCTTTACAGCTTAAGTAATGTTTTCAAAACGAGAACGCATTTCAAAATTTCGGTTGACATTTCATGAGTTAGCCCACCTACTGTACCCTCCTGTCGTCGCGAGCACGCTCTCAGTCATGCTACGCGCAGTTAGAAGAAAGGATAGGGTTGGCGCAAAATGGCA
>CACRXP010000045.1:1086355-1097133 GCA_902702965.1 Spirometra erinaceieuropaei | reverse complement strand
GTTGCGGACAAAGCAACTACGTCAGAGAAACCGGAAGACAGCCCCGAACGCGAATCGTTGAACACGCTGCACCGGAGCGGAGAAATGACGACAGCTCTCAAGTTGCGGCTCATTCGACCAGATCCGGCCACACATTCAAATTAGACGAGGCCGAAATTCTCGCAAGAGCTGACAACCGCGTGAGCCGGGAGATACTTGGGTCATGGTTTACTGCCCCCCAGTCCATTAACAAGTGCAATGACCTTCCCCTTCCATACTCAGCGCTGAGACTTCGCCTAGGCGGAGTAATTAGCCATGCGGGAAGCACACAGGTGAACACTTTTCCCAACGCCAGGGTCGGTGGATCAGACGGTCGAGTAATCATCATACCAACACCCAACGCACGTGATGAAATTGCAGCAATTAACGACGCGAATGTCGGTTATCAAACCATTAGCACACCAAGTGCGACGATCCCGGATGAAGGGGGGAGCCGTGAATGTTCATAGGCATGCGGTAGCATGGCGACTGCATCCTATAAATACTGCAGCCCCTTGTGCATGAAGCACCCCTATCTGCTGTTGTCTCTGATGATGGGTTCGGGCAGGAATCCGAAACGTCAGGCTAGTAAAACTCTTGCCCCAGCGATCGTGTTTTCTTCTTCGAGTGGTGAAATTGTACTTATTCACGGATTTCTGCCAATGGTTCATGCGTTAGAACGCCTGCCATACCTTTCAATGACTGTGTGTGAATACTAAACAGAAGGGCAGTCTAGCACAACTATTGAGCTCATAGTAATGTGTACCTCCATTAACCAGGTCTGGAAATCCAAAGTGTTGGACTGTAATTGTGAAATTGAAGAGACCAGTTAAAGGGGTGGGACGCTGTAAGGGTAAAATACTCCGCAACCGCTCAACAAGCGTTTTTGCTTTCTACACCATAGTTGCGAGTATTTTTGAAGTCAATGAAACAAAAAGCTCACTTGCGTGCGTGCGTACAAGTCAGGCAATTAGGTGTTTATTGAAAGCGCTACATGCCTACCTCAACCAACCGGCACGGATCGGAATCTCCAAGGGGTTCAGGCCCTTGTAGTCGAAGGGGGACTCCGACAGAACGCCGGCAGAGGGGTCGTCTGGGTTTTTTAGGGCGTGCAGGCAGTCCGAAGTGCACTTGTGGGCAACTGGAAGGAAGGAAGAATGCAAGTGAAGGTAGGCGTGTCCCAAATTAAGTTTGCATCTGATCAGAGAGACTGTGTTCGTACAACCAAGGTGCAGAGATCGTGCGCAGTTGGAGGAAAATCATGTGTCGGCCACCGTTCAACCAAAATGGCCACCTGAGCCTGGCTCCAGAGCCCAGGTCATTTTGGGCTACCGTAATAAGCCAAAATTAGCCCTCAAGGCTTCACCTTGCAAGGAAAATAATGCCCAACTGTATACTACATGTAAATGTTACTCTGACATGGAGGAGAAGAGAATCCGCATGCATCTGCATGACAGAAATACAGTGGTACGCCCATGAAGGTTGCATCAACTTTTTCTGAGATGCGGGTACCGATAAAGACAAAGGAGACTTTTGTGGCGTTTTGGGGCGTATTAACCGACGTCACCCAGTCCCACCCAAACCCAGGTTTTCCGATGACTCGAACCTGCGTTTTCCGGTCATTGAGAGTTAGTATGTCCAACGCTCTGTTAATGGGCAACGGGTTCGTTGTTTTGTCAGTTGTGATCGGTGAGCCCCAAGGCGTAATGGAACAAGCACGCCCCGTAACCTGATCAGTAAGCTCCCTTTTATCCCATACGCATGCATGTACAGTGCGTGACCGATCTCATGATATGTTGGCTAAAATTCTAGAATGCGTTTCCGATTAGGGAGGATTACTTAGGTGGGGATTTTATACTGATTATCATGCGACATAAGCCTATAATATTTCGGACTCGCCAGGATGTCGGCTTTTGAATGCACTTCTTTTTGACCTCCTGCAGAAACCACACTCGGTAAAAAATGACTACTTCAGTAGCATGCATTTTTCGCATTGATTTTCGGTGGTCTCATAAATGCAAATATATTTTATCGAAAACATGCATAAAAATATGCTTTCTTTTATTGGTTTGGTAGGAAGTCACATTGTCTTCATATTTTATGCCCAAAGAAAGTGTATATTTAGGTTTTAAAAAAGTTTATAATTATGAGCTTTTTTAAGACCATGCGATGTCCATGTATGCAAGACCGCACATGTCCGTTTACTAATGCACCTCATGATATGCACAACACAGTCCGGATCCATTGCACAATTTAATGAACTATGCGTGGTATCTTATTCAAGGCATGGAGAAATATATGATCTTCCTTACGCGGAAAGCATGTACCTTGTAGACTGAAATTGATTAACGCTGATGCAATGGCAGATCAGGCTGGAAATTATTCGGGAATTTGGAAACTTTTTTAAAACAAAAATATACATTTCCTTCGGGCATAGAATCTGAAGACAATGTTATTTTCTACCGAGTGAGCAAAAGATAGCATAGTTTTGCATGGTGTATAAAAAATACATTTGAATTTATAAGACTATGGAAAATCAATATGAAAAATGTGACTACTTAAGTAGCATGCAATTTTCTCATTGATTTCCGATGCCCTTGAAAATTCAATTATATTTCATGGAAAACATGCATAAAAATATTCATTCTTTTACTCATTCGGTAGAAAATCACGTCTGCTTCCAATTTAATACTCAAAAGGAGAGTATAATTCGGTTTTAAAAAAAGTTTCTAATTGTGAGATATTTTAATACCGGTAAATGGCCGTTCATGAAACGTCATGTATCTGCATTTACGAATGTGGTTTGTAAAGTTGACAATATTGCTCAAATCCACTGCTTAATTTTATGAACCTTATATGGTCTCCTCTTAACACTGTAGAGTAGTGCATGGTTTTCCGTACACGGAAAATATACAGCTTGTAGTTTTGAAACCCTGAATGCAAGTGTAACAGCAGGTGGGGTTCAAAATTATTCGGGAATTAGAAATGTTTTTTAAAACCGAATTATACTCTCCTTTTGAGTATTAAATTGGAAGCAGACATAATTTTCTACCGAATAAGTAAAAGAATGAATATGTTTATGCATGTTTTCCATGAACTATAATTGACTTTTCAAGGGCGTCGAAAATCAATGAGAAAATTGCATGCTACATAAGTAGTCATTTTGGCAGAGTATAGATCTTTCTTGCAGCCGAAAATAAGTTCTTTCGAAAGCCGACACCCTGAGGTAACTGCATCATTATAGATTTATGCTGCATCATGATTAGTTTTACAACACTACTTAATTTATCTTTTCGAAACGAGAACGCATTTCGAAATTTTGGTTGACATTTCATGAGTTAGCACATCTACTGTATATGTGCACCTTTACATTTAGCTAGGCTTACATGGGAGTGGTTACATGGGAGTGATGTAGATCGATTGCGATGTCTTGGGTCTCTGGTGTGGTGTCATTGCCGTCCCCAAATTTGTATGTAACTATCTCGAATACCGATTATGCATGTCAACTGATAATCACTTCAAGCTTGATGAGGACAAACCCAAAGGTAAGCGTGAAAAGAAATTCAAAGCTCCGTAAGCGAAGCAGGCCCTCCCAAGGTTCGAATCTCCTTTTCTGACAAAAGCCATATTAGCTCAATAAGCGGGGACGTATTTGTGCGTAGGCATGCACCATCCAGAGCAAAGAATTGGACAGTGTTTGGTTCACTTGAGAAAACACTTTTTTTTAAAAGGAGCCTGCAGACCATTTTAGATGATGATTAGCGAGTTATAGCCAGATTTCGAAAACGAAATTGAAACGGTTACGCGTTCCCTAAATTTCGAAGAAACCCACCAAACGCACCCATCAGCTAACTTCGACAAATTCAAGCACTTCTTGGAATCACATGGGGTATCTGCTCCTTATGAATTATTAGAAAAATAGGCTCCTGACGCACCGTCTTTAAGCCCACCCGTCACAACAGAAGACCTCCGGACTGAAAGTTACAAAACAGCGACCGCGGAGTTGCAAAATAGACTGAAAGGTGCAGAGGCATAGCGGCAGCCCACTGCACAAATAACTTCATCACTAGTGGTGCTGAAACCGATCAATTATGATTTCAGATGACACTCTGACACTGGTTGTCGGAAACTACCTAATAAGTCAGTCTGTTAGCGACGATCTGACGCTTCTAATCGGCCAACTAGGATATTAACACTATAACTATAACACTATAAGTAAATGCACTAAAGCGAACAGGCAAAAAATAAAGACGCATAACAGTGCAGTGACTTGCCGTAGGGTTTTATGGAGGTTTTCTGGGCAAGGTCAAGGTATCTGACAATCTTCCCCGTCTCCTCGGCCTCCTGCGTAGAGGGTTGAGAGGCTAGAGGCTCTGGCGGCTGTTCAAAGCGCGGTTGAGACTGTTGTAGTTGTTGTTGCGTCTGTTGTTGTTGTTGTTGTTGTGAAACCAAAGAAGAGGTGCGTCTTTCTGCGCCAGCGAGTACTCCCTTCTGACGATGAGCGACGGACTTTGCCGTAGAGCTCGACCGGCTAGTGGCCATCGTCCGGGCAGCACAATGACCGGTGGCGGACACGCGTTTCTTTGGGCGTTCAGCCCGTCCGCCGTCACAGGTTAGGGCTAGTTTGAAGGAAATTGTTATCGCCATCATTGTCACGACACAGCCATGCTAATAATAATCTCCGTCGCCCCTCTTCCTCATCATCATCATTACTATGCAACCGTGCCGATCGTTCTCAACCAAGCGAGGACACGAGTAAGCGCGTAAAAAGCAAACCTCTGAAAGACTAGCGTGCAAATAAATCGGATTTAAAACAAACTAACGTATTAAGAGGAGCCATTGCATCTGCCATCGCAAATCGAATTGGCTTCATTTTCTATCTTTAAGCTACAGGAAATAATCCCAGCTGACAAAAGGTGGCCATTACTCACTGACCCTCAGTGCAAACAGTATAGGGTAAAAATGAGGTCTAGATTTTCACTTGAAAAAAAGGGATTCTAAGAAGTCGCCCCAAGAAAATAATTGATTTCCGCAATTGAACCTTGTGCCTGTGCGAGTCCTCTCCATTGCCTCCCCTTAACTAGCCGTTCGTCTCTTCTTCCAAAACTGGTCTTTCACCTAATTATCATGTCTGTAAATTCGTACATATACAACCGGTTAGACCTGATAAAAACTTCCTAAAGACAAACGTTCGCCTAAAATAACAGAACATTTCATAGAACTAAAAAAACAAACATTCACAACAGTAATGTCCGGTGGCGCAGATAACGGGTTAAAACTGACAAGAACTTGAGAATCAAGGATCCTCTGCTGAAATTGGATGGGAAGTTTTTTTCATTCCAAGAGTCTTCTGGTCAGCTCGGCCGACACGACAAACAATTCTGACATGCGAAGGATGCGAGCCAGCTACTTTCACGTTCACTCACCAGATAAAATTAGCAATGAATTTGTCGGTAACCCAGTCGGCATTGTGGGTTATTCGACCATCCAGAATAGGATTCAGGTAGGGAAAATGAAATTAAAAAATGATCGCGGAAAGTGGTACTTACATGCTTCAACGTTTGCATAGTCCACTACGACACGCTGCATGTCCTCGGCATTCTTTGAGCCTCGATTGACCATCTTATAGTAATACAAACGGCAAAGTAACTTCAAACTGCAGTGATTAGTGAACAAAGCTACGTTATGTAAAAACTGACTAAGGAGCATATAAGAAGGTCAAACAAACTGGACTAACTATATCGTTGAAAAGAGGTTCGAGTCGGGGTGAGCCTCGATATATCCACTCAACGTGATCTGCGGAGAAACGCATGAGGACTAGGCTGGCGTCGATTTTCTCCACGGTAGCTTGCAGCCATTCACCTTCCAGTTCCGTTTTGATGGTCTGGTTGAGCTTCATCCGAACCATGGGCCGCTAAAGTGGAAAGATGTTGTGACAGTCATCAGCAAACATCTGAATACAAACGTAAATAACACGCAATAACTTGGAGTAAATTTGCTGAATTCCTAACAAATCTCAGAGGGGCATCGGGTATGTAACTGTTAAGTTATGCAGCGTACCTGAGGATACTGGGCTAGGTAGCGTTTTATGAAGTCCTGCGACCCTGCAGCAGTTTCGCGCCAATTGTCCTTCGCTGGAATTCACATAATAAGTGGTGAAATAACCTACTTTGTCGGAAAATCCTGAATACTTCGCTAGCCTGAGAATAGTGTGCATAGCCGTCGTCAAAGAATACAAGATAGCTAAAAGGGGAAAGACGATCACGTTCGACCGAAGGAAATAAACAATAGGAGACGTTAAATTTATTAAAAAAACAGCGCAATTCATCAGCAGTAGGTGGAAAAGATACTAGTACCACAAGTTCCTCACCGATACGAATTACGCTCACTTGGAGGCTCCGCAACAAGACCAGAGTAGTAGCCTATACCACCGACTTCATCTCGATAGAGAGCTGAAAATGGGAAAAATTTGGCAAATGCGTTAAATTTCTCGAAATTATTTCTTCTACAGTGGAGGAAGATTAAAAACACATCTTTGTTATTAAGTTTGTCAATCACTGTGACGCCAATTTTCTGGCCCCGTAAGCATCAGCAATAGAAACAGTGTCGAAAAGTCTGCAATAAAAGCGAGGCAGGTCAAAACGCCGGTCTTGCCAATGTTCTCGCATCGACGGGCGACAACGGTAAGGTTATGAGGCAGAGGCTAGTGTAGAAGTGATACTGTCGAAAACAGAGATGACATAGCAAGGTTGTTAACGACTGTCAACTTCCCACTTCACTATCAATACGGTCTAAATTGGCGAATACGATAGCAGAAAGTTAACCGCGTTGGTATAAAAACTCAACAAATAAGGTAGTTATGTTTAGATGAAATTCATAGGAAACAGAGATGAGAAATAATAAATTACAGTAGCAGATTCAGTACGTTTTAACCGTTCGAACTGCATATGGAAAAAAAAGTAAGCAATCACGGGAGAGGCCTGTTTGACGTTTCAGATACCAGCCTACAGTCCATTTATGAAAAACAGGATTTCACAAATGCCGCAGATGCTTATGGGGCAAACAGGTTTGTCGCCTCAAGTTGTCAAGCTGTCTTCTCTGAGGACCACCCAAACAGATGGGAGTGGATTAGGATTTGTCGAGGATAACCGCCGAACAGCGATGAAGGTTAATTACTTCAGGGACATTCCGTTCGTCCTCAGTTTTCGGAAATAGATGGTAACCCTAAGTATCCGAGAGGTGTACGGACGATTTTCCATGACAAAAAATTAACAGAAACTAGCCATGTGCATCATATATATCAGGGGACGTCAGGATAACCCCAGAGACCTAAAGAAACGGATCTAGACAGTTATTGAGATGATCTAGTTAAGAAAGTGAAAAAATTTTCGAGATTTGTGCTTGGGTAAGAAGTCGATTCGGCCAACCGCGCATATTAAAATTTTGTCCAATACTCCGGCATCTGAGCAAAAGACCGACTAGGAAAAAGTCATACTAGCATTTCAATAACTAAGACGAAATGCACTTACAAACAACACGTGAGCCGACTGGGTACTTCTGCCGTAACTGCTCCGCCGAAAGTGCTAATGCGATTGCCGACGAATCCACGATTGCCTTCTTCTGATTGATTTCGTTAATCAAAGATGGTTGATCGGGCGAAATGTCAATATTTACAAGGAATCGAACTGTATTTTCTGCCCTAGGAGTCTGTCGACTGCGATTGAGCGTCAAAGGACTGCCTCCTATATTCAGATGCTGATTTATATTAATTGAAGCCAATGGACCATCGGGGTCCTCCTGTTGGCAAATCTGAGCAATTTTTCCGGGAAACCAGGAGCCATCGGAGAGTTTTGCGAGTACAGCTTGGCCAGGAATTCCACGTCTACAAAAAAAACGTAGAGGACCAGAGCACCAGCGGGATTCAAAAATTATAACGGGCAAAAGACAGTTGAGGAAACAAAAGTTGGCCAAAATGCACCGAGGTCTTAAAATCAGGAAAACGCAACGAAAAAAGTGTGCCTGTGAAAGTTTGATTCATTACCCCTTCTTAAAGTAAGTGATATCAGGAAAGTGTGAATAACTGCACGACCAAAAATATCATAAACTTAATCACGTGGACGAAAACGTTATGTATGTGTTTACGGACATACTGAACAATAAAACGAGGAGTGAAGGCTTACATTCCGACAACAAGTTCACTTGGCTGCACTGCGCGCCATGAATTTGCATCAGCTTTGGTTGAGTACAAACTGACATCTCTGAAAAAAAAACCACGGGCTCAAATGCATGGTCCAGAGGATAAGGGTGAATAAGTCAATCGATGTGTCTGAGTTCGTAAAACTTTACCCCTCAGGTTCAACGATTTCGAGGTCCTTATCCTCATCTGGTTTTCCCGTTGTGATCTGATTATCTAGCTTGATTTCAATGCGCCCAAAAGCTCTAAAGAAATAATATGGTAAAATGTCATACGATATCTGTAGGTCAATGAGGTTTTTCGTGAGTTCTTCAATCTTTCTCCCGATATCTTCTTGTTCAGTCTTTAGGGCATGTCTAGCGTCGTCCAGTTTATTCAATTCATCAGAAATTCGAGTATTTTTCAGAGACTGTACAATATCTTCGATGAAGCCATCGTTTTCCAAGACGCAAGAAAGCCGCTGAGTTAGAATATTTTCCTTAATAGCAAGATCAGACACTATGAACATCAGAGATGGAACTGGGCAAACCCAGGTTGACTTCTGATTCATTGTTCTCCAACACATGCTTCAGCAAGAAGTTGTGCATGCCCAGTTCGTCGTAAATCCTGAGGGCCTCCTCGACCAATCGATCGGACGTGTCAGTGGTAGACAGTTGAGAAACACCGCAATCATCCATAATCGTCGATTCGGTGTTAGCGGAGCCAATCAGCCCATGAACCAAGAACCTATAATTCATACATCGAAAACCATGAAACAAATTTTTAACGGCAATTTAAAACACGCGACCACTGATTTTTAAGCTTATTTTTTTAAATTGCCAATTTCTCCATTTAAATCCAATAACTACCAATCGTTCTTGCTATTCGCCCGATGCTCCTGAGTAGTCTTTATCGTTCTATCAAGAATCGGACTAAACAGGCCGACGCACAACACGAAATACCTATTGTTATCAAGATCCGTCGTGTTATGTATTTTTGCGTTGTCTTGATTTTGAATGTTAATCCGCCAAAATTTGTTGGCCCTGTACGGACATGCTACCGTGCATTGCACACAATAGGATTACATCTATTGTACGGACGCGCGTTTCGAATTTGGTTTCGAATTTTCGCCCTCCGAGGAATTCAGTTACTTCTAGATTTGGGCTTACTGCACGGTCTTAGAGCCTGCTGGAATTAAGACTTGAATTCGACTCACTAATATCTTCCTCCCAACTAGTCTCCTGCAGCACATTCCCAGAACTCCAAATTCGGCCTTCCTCGTTTCCAATACTTCAAGCCCAGAAAGTCGGATTATGTGAAGAACAATACATCCAAAGCTTCTACAAAGGCTGGGTTGCTTTTCTTCTATTAGGCATTGTTTCATCATCGCCTCAAAGTAGTTATCTAAATTTATGCTCAAAAGCTTTTCGACCATACCTTTCCATTCAGCTCATGAAGTTACTTTCTATTGAAAGATCGTCATAAAAACCTTTCCTTCATACTTAAGCCTACGCTGTTTGTGTGTATAGAAAAGTTATCCAGAATGTTGGAGACCGCACTAGTGTTCCAAACTAACGCGCACTTGGGATTCGAACCGGGGACCTCAAATTTAGAGCCTGCCTCGCTAACCCCTGCAACACTGACGCACGGCTGGGTTGCACAGCTAAAAGCTTTGTTAATTCGTCACCGCAGGATCTGGTAGGATATTCATTTAATGGTTGTCAAACGATAGCCTACAAGATGCATCAACTAGAAGAAGAAGTAAGAAATCTGAACGAACTTATACACAAGACTGTTTCTTCAGAGGACCGCCCGGTGGTATCTACGCAGAGGTTAACTCGGAGCAGAGCGAGAGCAATCCAGTGTAAGGGATCCTCAGAAAACAATCATGTGGTGAATAAGACAACTGCTATTAGCAGTCAAGTAGTGGCTTCCGATGAAAAAATGAAGAAGAAGAAGACGACGACACTTAACACCACGGGGAAAAGTCGTCAGAATACGACAGAGAGTATATCTGCATTGCCCGAAAAGCAGTTGAAAGATGAAACGAATGTAAATGGGCCAACGGAAGAAATGGAAGTAATGGGGCAGATGACGCCCAACCTTAATAATCCCCAAACAGTTTATTCATCTCCGGAGCCTAACTTGGAGGCATTATCAGTTAGCGCAAAAACATATGACTATGGACCCAGAGTGGAATTGGCTGCCACCGCGAATTCCCATGTCAACAGAGTTGAGAACCTAGCTGAGGAAGCCCCTAACTCGTGGGGGGGGGTCAAGCTCGCCACAGAGCCCTCTGATGGGAGGCATTGTTGATCGATCACGGCGTGTAACTATTCACGATGCCTCAACAGAATCTGCGGACGAACATCACGGGGACATAAATGCCAATATGGCAGCCCCCTCATCTTCTCCAACGCACCTCTACGAGGCCATTTGGCCAGCCGACGACGTTCAAATCGCAGAAAACAGAGGAATGCTTAACAAGGACCACTGCATCATAATTCAGGGTCTCCCAGAGTCCTCCGCCAGTACCCGCAGGGGACGAGTCGCTGCTGACTTAGAGCAATTCCAGAAACTCCTAAAT
>CACRXP010000045.1:1046085-1085246 GCA_902702965.1 Spirometra erinaceieuropaei | reverse complement strand
CCTCATCTCCAACCACTGCCCAATCATGCTCAGAAGACTAACAAATAGACCTCGCCGGTTGACTCCGTCCTTAAAGAAGGAAGTTAACAAGAAGATTAAGCTGTGGAAAAGATCTCTGACACACCGGACGCCAGAATCCCTAAGCAGTTATAAGTTACTAAGAAATAGGGTCAAAATTCTCATCGCCAGAGATCGAAAAGCCTTGGAAAAGAATCTTTTGGACCGTGCCATGATTAATCCAAAAATCCTTTACAGTTACATAAGACAGAGCACACGGAACAAAGATCCTGTCCCACTGCTGCGAACGGCTGAAGGTGTGGAAATCTCCGATGACAAGGATAAGGCTGAACATCTCTCTCAGTTCTTCCGGTCAGTCGTAACAAGTGAACCTGATTTTTTTATCACCCGCTTATGAAGACGAAGAAACGCTTACCCTCGAAGCCGTTTTCTTCAGCGAAACAATTGTACGGAATGAGTTAATAAACCTAAAAGAATCGACCTTCCCAGGCCCCGATGCTATCCCGGCCCAGCTACTGATGGAGCTAGCTCCCGAAATGTTTAAGCCGTTAGCCTTGATCTTCCAAACGTTATTTGTTACTGAATACCTGCCCTCTGACTGGAAGTCCGTTACCATCACTCCGCTTTTTAAGGGTGGAAGTCGTGCGTCTGCGAATAACTACAGGCCACTGAGTCTTACCTCCATCTGTTGCAAAATCACGGAGAAGATCATTAAGAAGGCCTTGATACAGTTTCTCGAGCAGCACCACCTTCTCTCGGATGCACAACACGGCTTTCGAAGTGGTAGGTCCTGCCTCACGAATCTGCTCTTTGCGCTCGAACGCTGGACCAAAGCACGCGATGAAGGTAGTGTGGTGCACGCCATCTACATCAATTTCAAAAAGGCCTTCGACAGCGTTCCCCACCAACGTCTCTTGTACAAACTGCGCAACGCTGGAATTCGTGGACGCCTTCTTGTATGGATCCAGAGCTATTTGGCTGGACGGTCCCAAAGAGTGCAGGTCGGGCGTCAACAGTCCTCAGATGTAAGCGTGGTGAGTGGCGTCCCACAGGGCTGAGTCTTAGGTCCCACGTTATTCCTCGTTTTCATAAATGACTGCGTCAAGGACCTAGACTGTGATGCCATACTGTTTGCCGACGACATAAAATTGTGGAAAGTTATTCACAATACGGCAGACGCAGACCACCTGCAAGCAAACTTGAACAGGCTCGAAGACTGGTCGAAGCGCTGGCTTATGCCCTTCAATATAAGCAAGTGTAACTTTCTTCAACTCGGCAGCTTCAGGGCCCCCATCCCCAGGACTTACTTTCTACACGGCACACCACTGCAACAGGTTGACAGCCAGAAGGACCTGGGTGCATGGATTACATCTTCACTCAAACCAACACTGCACTGCGCGAAGGCGGCTAAATCGGCTGCGACCACATTGCAAATCATTAGGCGAGCATTTATGGGATTTGACCCTGACTGCCTTTCCAAAATATTTGGCCCCTTCGTGCGACCTCATCTAGAATACGCCATGCATGCGTGGAGACCTTGGGCTGCCAAGGGTTATACCGTATTGGAGAAGGCCCAGAGACGGGCGACCAAAATGACACGAGGTCTGGGAGCACTGCCCTATGAAACCAGACTCTCGATTCTCAACCTATTTCCCCTTTCCTACAGGCAATTACGCGGTGACCTTATACTAACATTTCGCATCATCAACGGCCTAGACTGTTGTTTAGATCCCACTAATTATTTCACCCAAGCTAACACGCCCACTTTGCGCGGTCATGCCCTAAAACTACGCGCAGGGAAATCAAGAATCAATGGATGAAAGTTCTGTTCCAGTAACAGAGTGGTTGCAGCGTGGAATGCCCTGCCTGCCGACGTTGCAATCTCCTCCTGTGTGAATTCCTTCAAGTGTAGACTTGACGCGCATCAAGGTTCCCAATTACCATCCTCACATGCACTCACACAACCGGCACAACTTATACGTGTTTATACTACTTGTAATTAGTCAGTAACCGTTAATGATTACTCCTTTTCAACTAGCTGTCAGCTGTCTGCGAGTAGGTACAAAATCCCTTTTTCAGCTTCCCACTTATCCATGTTTTCCTCCGAAGATTTGTTACCAACAGGGAGTTCGAATGCGCTCGCCTATATTTCCCTTAGTAAACTCATATTGATACTGATACTGATTTTAGGAAATCTAAAACAGTATCATGAGTACAGGAAGAATCCATTATGCCATCGGGTTGTTATGTTAGAGCGGCTCGTAGTTGTCCTCACATCAGTGACATTCATTGTAATCAAAGCGCTCCACACCTTCTGTTATGCAAGAACCTACTGTGTCTTTTTAGCCACATGTAGTCTGAATTTCAGGACAGTTAAATTAAACTACATATCGCCCATTCGCACACTGACTGCTAGTGGCATTTTTCCCATGCCCAGAATTTAAACACAATTTCGTTTTCCTGCTATTTATAGAATAAAACGGGATGTAGCTCCCGAGGTCGTTAAAAGGCTAGATGATGCTATGTCACCTGCTTCTCCGTCCACTATGTTGTTATCGGTATTTCCTGCTGATTCGTCCTTTTCTTTGTAAGAATAGTTCGCATTGTGATTTCTGGCAAACACAGTCGTATAAACAGTCCAAACCTGTCAGTAATAGAGTTTCTGAAGGCAGAAACGTTTATTACGATGGGAACCGGCAACGATACGCCTTGCTTTATAACAGAAATTGTTAAAAACAACATAATCAGCTCGTCCTCGCTATCGCGCTGGGATATTTAAGTTGAGGGCCGCCATCGGAGGAGTGAAATTCGTGTTCTAACGTTACGTAACTGAAAAAGAGAGGAGGTGCGTCCTACACTGGGTAGTCAACATGGTATCCGAGCGACTGCTACTATGCATTTCAACACAAAGTCGCCCTCTTTTACATCTATTCTCTGCAGGCTGAACGCCAGCCTTCGTGACCTTTTGTGCATATCACGGTGGTAGTGGTGTGGTTTTGCCATTGGCGCGAACTTGCGCCCCCAAAATGAACCGCGGGGTGGATGCGCTGAACCAGCACGAGGGCCACGTCGGATTCTGGCAGTCGTTACGGAGTGCGCACCATAATAAATGCCAGCGCTCAGGGTGGTATGGTGACAGGCCCAGTTGCCCGCCCACGTCGCACACATCAGGATCCCTACCGCTCCCCATTTTTGTTAAAATCCTGGCCAAATGATGTGTGGATCGAGGGTGTGGAGTGGGAGGCCAAGGTGCGGGCTCGACCACGCCATCCACTTGCGTCCTTCCAAACTCCGGGTCGTTTTGACCCTGTCTTGACAACGGGTCCAGGTTGGGGAGAAGAGATTGATGTAAGTGCTGCGCAGGACTACAATCACTATAAACTAACTCAAGCGCAAGTCACCGTCCCTGCTCCAACTGCTGTGGCGCACACGGTGGACATCGTCGTCAACGACGGTCGAATAGTCGGTGTGAGCCCTGTGTGCAATCAGCCGCTTTAAGGTCAAGGTCAAGCCGCTGGTTTTAAATTTAGATATAAGTGAAGGATATTATTGTAAATGGTTTTTCTGTGAGACCTAACGATTTTAGCCCCTGTTTTTGGTTAAATTCCTCAAATACCGGCCTATTTATTCAGAACAGCCTGTTGCAGTCTTCTTTTTGAGTTCTGCTAGTCTGTGTCTGCTGATTACCAGTCACACTCTGTAATTCTCGTTTTCTGCATTCGATTTCTCTCTAACTGTGCAATGTATTTTTACATCGTTAGCCTCTAGCAGAAATTCAGTCACCTTGTCTGCCAGAAGTTTTCTTAATCACAACTTGCCTCGAGACAAGATGAGAGCAAAAGTCACAGGTCGGCGTAGGCTCTCAGCCTCAGTAAGTAAGCATGGCTTGACTAAACCTAAGTCAGAAAGCTTACCTAAATCTAAGTCAGATGGTATTACTAGTCAGTCGTCTCCCGTTGTAACTGGTAGGCAGCTTAATCTGTCTGTACTTGACAACTGAAATGACTTTATACTAACGTTTGACACTTTGCTGTCAATTCTCGGAAATTTACTCGACGGGAACATCTCCGATATTCCCTCTCCAGAAGGTAGGCGTCTCGACTCACTTGTTCACCTGATCGCCAGTGAATCTAGTGATAGACAAAAGCGTTCTTACAACTTTCTGTTAAAATGTGTTCCTCTATCTGCTCGGCCAATTGATGTTGCGACCAATTTGCTGTATTCATGTGGTTTCAACTACAAAATAGCCGATGCTAAACGCTTGTCCTCCCGTAGCAAAAATCCACCCATCTTAGTCAAATTATTTTCATTAATCGAGGTTGACACGATCTTTGCCCACCGAGATCGTGTCACTGCATACCTGGAAAATGCAAAATTTTTCCTTTGTCATGATCTTACTCCTGTGGCGCGTAGAATTGGTTCTCTCTTCTCACGTAAACCCACTGCTTCTCAGTCTAATGCTCACCAACTCGGTCATAATACAAGTGGCCGGGAGTATTAAGCTTGTCCTGCTCCTGCGAAATCTGCCTCCCTCCTTCCCTTTACTCCTACATCTCCATCTCACTAAAGCCACTAGACGCATTTGCCTGTCCCTAAACTAGCAGCAGCAGCAGCAGCAGCAGCAGCAGCAGCAGCAGCAGCAGCAGCAGCAGCAGCAGCAGCAGCAGCAGCAGCAGCAGCAGCAGCAGCAGCAGCAGCAGCCGCAGCCCCATTTGTCGTTTCGTATCTTCCGGATAGCCCCGCTGGGACACATGAAAATTCGTCTACACCAGCTAGACCGATAACTTCTCCTGTCCAACTGGGTGCATCAAGCTCTACAATTAAGTCACCCGTGGCTTGGCGTCAGAACGGTGAGACTCGAAAAGTGAATCAGACTCCGACCCAGAAGAAAGGTATTACAGTTCTTTTTAAGGGTATGTCGCCTTCTCTTAGATCTACCAAGTCTATTCAGCCCAGCATGTCTACAAACCCCGCAGCTCCAATTATATCCCCAAACAATTCTCTGTCCTGCGTACCGGTTACTTATCAAAGCTCTACTACATATCCAGCAAATAATTCATACATGAATTGGCCTAAGACATTTATGCCCCAAACTAGTTCAGGCTTCTCACCCCTTAAGGCCAACTGCTCTCAGGTACGTCAGCCTACCTCCTTTGACCTCCAACATAGATCTGGTTTCCCACCTTTTTATTATTATAGCTGCCTACCCTCCCCACAATCCTCTACTTTCATTCTAGGCTACCTCCTCCTCCACTTCCTCCACAATTTAACAACCAACAAGCATATCCATGTTCTGGCTCCCCTACCAGTCGAATGTTCGAAATCTGTATCCCACATTATTTAGGTCTCATGCTAGGCCTTCTCTTGCTGACTCCCCGTACGTCAATAACTCTAGACTATATGGTACCTATTCTCCAATCATCATTAATTCAAATCTTCCATATTCGCCTCCTAACTATTTTTAAATACCATTGACAAGGCATTGCTGTTCGAAACACATAAGATATTATATTATTGAATACCAGGTCTGTTATAAACAAGATGGCCCAGATCAGAGCCACTGTGCTCGAAATGACGCCTGATGTTATATGTGTAACATAATCTTCGATCCATTCTCCAATTCCTGACTCTGCCCTTCTCATAGATGACTTCGATTTTTACCGCCAAGACCGCACGACTAGGCGTGGGGGCGGTGGTCTTCTTCATCTTAAATCCTACCTAAAGCACTCTCCCTATTACTTCGATGTTCCCGCACTCACAGAAAACTTCTGCTTTGCATCTATTATTTTCTCGCCTCAAAGAAAGGCAATTATTGGCTGTATCTACAATTTCCCAAATTCTTTAGCCAGTGATGATTCTCAACTCTGTGAAATCTTTAAATTAATTTGGGAAGCTGCTTTCGATGCTAAAATAATCACTGGGGATTTTCACCTTCCTGAAATAGACTGGGTTTCCAATAGCTGCCCACCCAGATTCCAGCCCTTTCAAGATATCTTCAATTTTTCTAATTGGTCCCAACTGGTGCGCTCTCCAACAAGAGATAATCACATTTTAAATCTAATCTTTACCAATGACCTTGCTCCTCTTTCTGTTGCTTTAAAAAGGACCTCTTTGACAGTGACCACGTATTAATTCATTGTTGCTTACTACTTGCCTTTTCAAAAAAACCAGCGTCCTTCGGACTTTCATGAACTACGACTGCGTAGATAACGACGTAATAAATAACTATATTAAATATTTGGATTGGTGTGGCTTCCTCACTTGTAGCGATGCAATCATTCTTCGTGATGTCATGTCCAATGTTTCCAAGGACATCCTAGAATTTGTGCCGCGTAGATATCTAAAGCCTAATTCTTCAGATTCCCTTGTTCCTCATTTTCTTCAGAACAGACTGAAATGTTGAGGCGACAACTGCGTGACCCATCCACTAGTTACTTACCAGTTCATCTTAGAATCACAGAGATTTTTGAGATGGCCTCAAGGATGCGCCGGGTGCGCGACAGGCAATGAGAATCCCTTACCCTCAGTGATTCGAACCCTGGCAAATCCGTCGCTAACATCTTCCGTCATCGGTCCTCCTCTAAGCGGGGTCACGAACTTCCACCCCTGTTAAATGATAAGAAAGTCTTCCTCATCGATGACACTGACAAGGCGGAGTTGCCTTGTTCTTTCTTTGCAAAACACCTTGCTACCGAGTCCGATCTGGTCCCTTTCTTTCGATTGCTTTCAGATAGGACACTTAGTACAATCGATGTCTCCTAATATCTCATTAAGAAACGCATAAGTCTTTTGAAACATTCACAATGCTCAGAAATGGACGGGATTCCAAATGCGATTATTAAACAAGCGTCCGACTTTCCCATATTGCTCAGTCATTTATTCTCGGTTTATATTTCAAAAGGATTCTTTCCTGAAATATGGAAAACGTCAATTATCATTCTTGCCTTCAAGTCTGAATCTCGGTCCGATGTTCGTTCGGGCTTCGCAGTAACGCATAAAGTTCTGCTAAGGATTTCGGGAAATACTGATTTTGGAAAGGGGGCTTGACTATTACAAGAAAAATAAGGCGCTCTGGGCTCCACAGGAAGGCATAAAGATATGGTATAGCATGGAGTGCGGGGAAAATCGGTATCGGAAAGGTTGACTCTGGACAAAAACGCGAAAAATAAGGGGTTAGGGGCTTCACAGTAAGGCGAGACCGTCTGATATGCCAAAGGGGTGTGCGAAAACGACAAAGATCAGGCGTCCTCCTGCGCATTTTTTTTCGGTGAGTGGCACGAGGCCCAACATCGTGAATCTGCCCGCCATAGTCTCTTCGTACCTTTTCTTCGGCGCCTACACAGCCCCCCCTTCCACAGCCCCTTCATAGCTCACTCGCGAGGCGGGGGTGCGAGGTGGCACGGGGGAGTGGCTACTGCTGACAGGGATTGCAAATATTATGCGTTCATTACAATGCACACATAGACAAGTAAAGCCTTATAGCTGATTTTTAGGCTTGATCTTCGGTAAAATTTTACTGCTCATCTGATCGCTCATGCAAATCACTACTGCTTACAATTCCTGCTTTAAAACAATTTATTTAGAGTGAACTTTGTGTAGATAGCGCGCACGAGGCCTATCTACAAATATGGATACTTCAAAATAAACCAATTTTTGATATAAATTGGAAACAAAAACTATCGCTTCTGTTGTGTCGACAGAGTTGACTGGTTAGTATAATGAACGGGTTCTTTTATTGCAAAAAAGCACTTCAACATGCATTTTTTGTCCCGTTATCTGTTATGCATACTAAAAGATCTTAGTTCCACCGGATTTTACTGACAATTTCGCTAAAGTTTTCCAATCCGAAATTTAAACTGGAGCATCCGAAGGAGACTATTGAACATCTGTCTACATGTAGAGTTGAGGCCCAACAATTACAACTTTGTAATCCCATGGAAAGACGCAACACAGCACCAAACAGTGTCGAGATGTTTCGTCGAACAAAAGAATCTCCCACCGTTTCTGGAAAATGCTTCGCTTCACTGTCTAGACAGGATTTAATTGCCATTTCCACTAGATACTTCTGGATATCCTTGAGGTCTGTATGCTACTTTCGGCAGTTCCGTTTGTTGAAAGTCTTTTCTTTGTTATTATTTGCCGCCGTTGTTAAATAAATAATGTTTCCTTTAACGTTGGCTAAGTCAGTGTTTTCAAATGGTCCTGGCGTAAGTGCTGTTCAGTTCTGTCTCGTTTAAGAGGTATAGAAACTTGGAATTGTTCAAAAAATGGCACACTAGATCAACGTTATCACCTTTACTACGTTCAAAATTCAAAAACTGTTACGTGTATTTTAATGCGCTGTGGCTAAGACCCACTAACTGAACACTGGGCATCCGGTTGGCCGGTTTTTGCTAACGGTCTCTTTACACCACTTTTCCAGTCTCTTATTTGTCAGCCCCTCGCCTTTTTACAATGCCTCGTGCGGTTCAATGGTGGCTTAATATGGACATGCCACCTGGATGGGAGATGTCGAAGGCTAAAGGCACCAACAGGCCGTAATCATCTTGTTTTTATTATTCTCTCCAAAGATACTTTATTAACCATAACGATCACACGACGACATGGGAAGATCCAAGGATTGCATATTACACTAAGAGGCCCTTTTGTGAATCTACTGAATCGGATCCGTCAGATTCGGTAATGAGTAGTGCATCTTCGCCTACGCCCTCTTAAAATTATAGGAGGCGAATGTTGCTGAGTATCAGTCGCCTGACGCATCCTATGCTGAATGCTCTGTCAGGTCCCGTTGGGACGAAATCCCTGCTGATTTTCGGGATGACTCTAGGTTGGTTCATCTTTATTCGTGATTAATGACTCAAACTTGTTTCACGCTATGTAGACTCCCCGTTTTGAGAAAAATCGCACATTAGAGATGTTATTAAGGAAGGCCGATTTAATGATTCCAGGGGCTTTTTACTGTGTATATCAGCCATTTCGTTCGCACCTTTAATTGCTTATCTCCCCAAGTACAGGGACGTCTTCTCTCAGGGATTCATTACTGATTCCTGAACGACAGACGTGGTTTTCGCAGCTTCCAAATTACATGAAAAATACCAAATGGAAAGGATCCGCCTCCCACAGAGGACTTCCGCACTGTGGGCCGACATGGACTCTGGGAGTTTAAATGTCCTGAAAGCTTTACCTTGATGGTCAGCCTGCCCCACGACAGCATGATGCTTCGCGCTAGTCGGTGGACAAACCTCCAAACCATTTGCTACCGAAACAATTATTTGCCTGACGCAGCCCTCTTCTCTGCGGTGCTGGTGGACGTTTGTCTTTTTGTTCAACCGGGGATGAATATAGGTATCGAACTTTCGAAAACTAGTTGGGTATCTGACATGCACATCGTCGCAACAGTCTCCAAGGTCTAGCAACCTGGATACCACAACAGAGGTTTAAATGCGGTGAACCTTGGAACTTTCCACCTGTGAGTTCGCCGCCTGCGAACTAAACATCCGCATGGAGAGGATAACCGCCATTCGTCCACTGCCACCTACCAAAAACAAGGAACTCCAAAGTTCCGTCGATGATAGTGGCTCTACTGATGGGCTAAAATTCCTGTCTCAGAAGTACGACCTCAGGTTAACACCCGGATAGATGGTATAGTTTACACACCTGTTGCCCAAGGTCGGCCAGTCATTCGGCTGACATTTATACCCCAGATGAGGTCGTCGGCCATTTTATTAAACACCAAAGATGTGGAAGGTTGTGATCCTGAAAATACTTCGCTACAGCCCTATGACCTGGGGAATTTATCATAAACGAGATCCGAAGCGTAACCTTCCTAATTTAGGCTGCTTTAAAATTAATTCTTAGGTCTTAGAACCGATTTTTATGGCCTACGTCATTGCAGTGATGAAGCAGTCTTAACCTAGATAGAACAGGCGCACCCTGAGAATGTCTAATGAACGCCTGCGGAAGAAACTGCACAGGCAAACCTCAGGAGTCAGACCCAAGTGCTGTATCGTCAATCACGAGCCTTTGGACATTCGTACAGGGCCGGTAGGTATGACAAACTGAAGCAATGAATGATGCGGCTATCATCGAAGCCAATCAAATACAAAAGGCTAGAAAGAAAAGTCAAGAACGCAATGACATTCCCAGTGGCCAGCCCCTTTCCAGGTGTTCTCACAGTCACCGCACATTCGGAGGTCGCATTGATCTTGCGAGCTATCGCACGCATCAGAACATTACCAACGACAATGTGGATACCATGCTGTGAAAAGTTGCAAAAGCAAAAAAATCGCTTCACGCCCACCCACACCGTAAGGGCACATTCCGGCCCAGAATATTCGTGTCCACCCTAACACATCCGGCTGTCATCCGTTCTAATTTCCGAACATGCGCAACCTCGGACTGCAGAAACCGACTCAGCAACGCGTAGGTCACGTCGACTGTCTTACCCATGTTACATCTGTAATTCCAACGTAGGACTAAATTAATAAAGCATTCGATGTAACTGCTGCTAAACGTAGGTCCACGGATACTGTCTCAGACTGCCAACTTCGTCGTCTTCACAAATGCACTCCTAGACCTGCCCCACCTGCTCAACGCAAACGTAGAATACCCATCACTCATAATTTTTTCCCTGACCAGTGCCAATATTCTGAAAACCACTCTAGCCTACTCCTGCTCTCAACAGACTTAGAACTGATGAATATAGACTTAAACATATGCACTACTCCCTTAGTAGTGCGCAGCAGATGTCGCTGTTCGCCTAAGCCACGGATTCGGATTGGTGAGAATGACCGCCCCCGATTAGGACGGGCCAAGTGTCAAAGGATGTTGTTTCCTCCTGAATCCGAAGCATAGCGCTCTAGTCTATTACCAGTCTATCTGAGTGTTCATATTCGCCTTTTGAGGGTCTTTGATCCTCTCGAATGTAGTCCCTTTTTCTCTACTCTGTCTTTCCTTTTGACTGTCATAATTTACATTTTCAGACCTTGATGTCTGTCAACTCATTTTTCGTGTTTGCGCCTCAAACTTGTTCATTTTACCTACCCATTAAAGGTCGTCGGTTAACTCTTCTCATCGCTCGTCAAATTCCGAGGGTAGGTTGTGAGGTTGTTCTCCTTATTTTCGTTTTTCTCTATCCCACCATATTTTCAGTTAACTATTTGTGCTGCCAGGTCATGCATTTTTAATGCAAGTTACGTTACTAACACCAAAAGAGGGATGCTGTTGGCTATCTTAGTAAAAGTTTTCGTTCGCCGAGCCCACCGTCTTCTTAGTCTGCATATCTCATTACTCTATTTACCTCTGAAGGTTCGGTGCGAGCAAGCATGCTAGACGATTGTGTCACCGCACAGGCCTTGCCTAAATGTGGCAAATGTTTAGCATAATTACCAAGACTAATTCATAACCTGTCTATGCAAAACTAACTAACGTTCTCCATATACGATACACTTCCCAAGGCTTCTTTATTGTGACTGAACAAGAGTTAGAGCGGAATACGCAAGGAATGCTCTTTCACTTAACTGAGCTCGAGGGAGCTCACTGTACTGAAACTGTTTCAAACCGATGATTAGGCACATTCCAAGTGTTACATCCAGCTATTTAAGTAACCGCCGCGATTAGTCATAAGTTCGTAGATAGACCTCTATCTGCGAATGTCTCTGATGATGGATTCGAGTGAGAATCCGAAACGTCAGGCAAATAAACTTCTTGCCCCAGTGATCGCATCGTCATCTTCTGAGTCATAAGTTCATGACTGTGTATCGTTATAATGGGTCAGGAGCGCGCCTCATTGGATAATCCTCGATGTCGCGGACTTCACTGTTACGATCATAACACATGGCCTATCGTAGGCCGTTTATGTGGTCGATTTTTGGTTTAACATCATTGTTTTCCACGCCTTTGAAGCCTAATGGCCTTTCAAGATAGCCAGGTTGCGTCGCCTGCGTGTTTATGCAACATTGCCTACTACGTTGACAAATCCAGTCGCGCTCCGGCTCTTACGTCTTGTATTATCGACTTCCTTATTTTAATTGATTTACCTTGACTGTGAGTTCAGGTTGTATCGTTTCAGTTGTTACGCCTGACGCTTCTATGACACTTTTGAGGCAGTTTGCGCGTAATGCACCTGATGAGGACTGCTTCTATTGGGGCTTTCTGCTTTTTCCCTAGGTCTCAGAAGGTCCCTTCGGTCTGCCGCAGCCCGCTCTACACCAAGTAACCGCTCCCATAGGTCGCATCGAAGTGGAAGCGAACGCGTGACCCACGAAAGGACGACTCACCTTTCTACATGGACCTCCTTGCGGAGCGAACGATCCTTATCGAAACACCGACGCCGAGGAGACGAATCGTATGAAGAGGAGCCAATGAAGCCACTGATGGAGTCCGATGAAGACCAGAGAACCTTGCAGGACTCGCCAACCCCAGAACAGTGCGTTCGGTTCACGATTCTTACAATGCACTTATGTTGAGAAAAAACACAATATGTCTTGATTCCCTGTGTGTGCGTGTGCTTTTGCCTGCCCACCCCCAAAACGGGCCATGCAGGATGCGCCGGACTAACACAGGGGCTAGGTCGGAATCTCGCAGGTGTTATTAAGAATGCGCACCCATAACGACTGTCAACATCTGGGGTGTTGTAGCATGCCCAGGTCAAGGCTCACGTCGCACCAACAGGAACCCAGGTCATCCCCTTCCATTCCAGGTGTATTAGATCCTGGCCAGGGGGTACGTTGTGGACCAGGGGTGTGGTATTGCATCTGAGTGCGGGTTTTCGGCGTGCCAGCCACCCGCGTTCCCTCCCGCCTCCGGTCTTCTTGACTCTGTCTTGACACCGGACCCAGGAGAGGGTGCGATAGATGCAGCGCAAGTCCACTATCACTTTAAACTAGCACACGCGCAAATCACCGTCCCTGTTCTCATCTTGCTGTGGAGCACACGATCGAACGGCCTGGTGTTTTTGAGACTGCGGTTACCAAGCAAACCCCGTCTGGCGGTTTCGTGCGATCCAACTGTGTAGAACATAAAGCCTGCATCCGATAATCTCCACATACTAAACGACCATCGCTAGCTGTACTGTAACTCAAGACCACCCACTAAGCAGTGCTTGTTCACCGTCTCGTTTTCACTGAGTTGGTTGGATGCAATAGAAGACCAAATGACTTGGTATTAATTCCCTCGCAGCTTCCCAAAGCGCTGCGTATCACGTGATTAGGCTTTCCTATTTTGCTGTCAGGAGCAGATCCACTAAAGTGCTTTTATATGTATATATATTTTTAGGACGCCGACACAGGACCAAACCGTCGCCTCAGAGACTGCAGGAGAGTCCGTGGAATCCCCTAAATCTGGAGTAAGTACAAGTCTCGATTCGTCCCACCTGTTTGTGCCTCTTTGCCGTTCTACTTCGGTACAAGTGGGTTTTAGCCGTAGTTTTCCAAAACTGATGTCGAATTTCATGGATTCCGGCATTTATCTTTTCGCCTTATGCATACGTAGGCATTCCATTTATGGAAATCTAGACAACTAAGCATCACATTCTCTCGATAGCAGGATCTACTTTCAGTTTATTTCTTCAGTCTGCGCCATGAACACCCTTGGAACAAGGTTTTTTCCCATGAGTCAGACTACTAAATGTGAACATCTGCTGGCCAGCTCTGTTTTACTTGTTAAAGTCCAAGCCCATTCGTAGTGCGCGTCCGCAGTTTCCTCTAATTATTACGGTTGTGACCATGTCTGATGTAGTCGACCTCGGTAGGATCAGAAGCAGTGGACCCAGAGAGGCCTTTTTTCGCAACGAATACTGAGTACCGAATGCTCATTAATCCTCTTCGTGAAATATCCATCCAAATAGCATCATGCCTGTACGTTTTTTAATGCTCCTTGTGAAGCATGCAACATAGCCCGCCAATTTTATGAGCCCCCTATGGTATCTTCCTAGTGTCATGGAGGAGCATATGATCCTCCTCGTCTGAAAGCCTAAAATCTAGATGCAACTGCATCTCATTTGAGAATTTTGGCCAACACTTCATGAGATTGGTCGCTGGTTGTAGTACGCTCACAATCAGTGCTGTTGCTCAGTTTTGTGACCTTTCTATCAAGAACTTGAAACATGAAGGTGACTACTGGTAATGCCGCCATCGCAAGTATATCTAGCGTCCTCGAAGATAGCTGGAGCGACATCCCATGCCCTCAGTGCGGCAGCTGTAACTCCAAAGCCGCGCTCGGCTGTGGAAGCGATCATCTAACAAATTAGCTCAACGCAGTCTGCCAGGTTCAAAGGATGGTTACTGGACTCCACTGGTTTAATTCTTGGTCGTGGTGAAGATAAGTAGGTGTGTGATCCTCACTGTTGTATTTGCGATCTCACTCGATCCCATTCTGTCCGCCCGCCAGCTTGCTACTGGCGACAACGGACGCTGTGTCATAGGACACATGCCACATCTAATACATAGGCTGCTCGCTTAGAGTGCAACATTCCAGAAGCAGACAGTTGTTTCGCGGTCGTTACCGATCGTCAGTACGTCACATGCCATATGAAGTGAGGTATATAAGCGTGTCAGGTAGGCATGTGACCCTCACTGGTGTGGTTAAGTTCTCACTCGATCCCATTCTGTCCACCCGTCAGCTTGCTACTGGCAACAACGAACGCTGTGTCTTAGGACACATACGCCTACTTGACATGCCTATATACCTTACTGCATAAGGCCTAGGACGCACTGATGGTCGGTAACGACTGTGAAACAGCTGTCTGCGTCCGGTCTGTTGCACTCTTAGCGAGTTGCCCATGCGTTACAGTGAACCCATTTTCGCAGGTGACCGCGCTTAGACGGTAATTATGCTGGACACCAACAAGACTGACCAGAGCAGGCGAGATCACAGTAATATCGGTCACTGCTATCTTCTCCTTCGGAGTTCACATCCCCCCAACATTTAAATAACCAATGGTAGGAGGCGCTCACCCATCGTTCTTACGGAACTCACTCGTTCCGTTCTGCCTTACGGGCTCTCTCTCGAGCCCAACCAGCAGCTGCACAGTGACGCATGATATGGGCAGTATGTTATTAACATAAGATAACATAATAACCTACTGCCTATATCATGCGCCGCTGTGCGACTGCTGGTTGGGCTCGAAAGAGAGCCCGTAAGGCACAACGGAACGAGTGAGTCCCATAACACGATTTGTGAGCGCACCCCCCCCCCTCACCATTGTATATTTCCGATCGAAACCGACAGAGCAACGGGCTCGTGGCCCAGCGGTTAGAGGCGTGGACATCTAACAAACAGGTCGCGAGTTCGAGCCTCGTATGTGCCACACTTCGGGGTTGGGTATGACTAGCTGACGACGCCTGATAAGTCAGAAATGGCCATTCCGGTCTCCCTTGTCTTTGTCGGTAATAACATACTATTTAAATAACCATTTATTGCCATCAACATGTCTTTTTTTGGTTTCTCTAAACTGCATGTGTAGATTGAGTGCTCCATAAACGACGAAACTTCCGCACCAACACCGTCGCCATCAGCTCACCTCACTCGATCCACTCTGGCCGTCGGTCCGAATCCGGCTCTCCGCGGTGCTCGTATAACCGCTCGTGGGCCCGACCCCAGCCTTCTACGCGCCGCCGATGTCCGCTTGGCCAAGGGACCCAATCCCAGCCTGCGCCGGGGACCCAATCCGGATTTGCTAGGCGGTAGCACACCTGCCGCCACCGCCACCAGTTTTGGCTCAGTCACCGTTCGATTATCGTCTCTAGTCCTCGCTCGTTGAAATCGTACGCCTCTTCCGGCCCTTGACATCCAAGTTTTCAGCTGTTATTGTTGAATTTCTCTGGGTAGCCTTTACTCTACGCTACGCACAGACAATTCCGTCAACACTTTACTGTGATATTCCTCTTTTTAACAGTTTTGTGTTGTACTTTTCCCTTGATTTTTATTTGTGTTTCTAACTAGTAAACTTTCGAGGGAATCATTTCGTGAACCCTGACATTTTTAAGATTAACATTACGAGACATTTTTACTGCTTGAATCGTGTCATTACCTTACATTATTAATTATTTCTTGGACAAATTATATTTCTCAGTGCCTGTGTACTACTAAAGTGTGTTTTTTCTCCTGAAGAATGCTTTGGCATTCTGGGAAGTCCCAGTAGGCTCCATAATCCGAGTTTGAAGGTCGCGCGCGAAGATGTCCACCATTGTCTCGAGCCCACAGTAGTCATTGGCATACATACTTGATTCTACATTTTGACATGGCGACGAGAAAGGGCCTGTGTGACCATAGACTGTTGTCTGACGAAGACAATTGGACCGTTTACGCGTCCCACACGCGTGCTTGGCCATAACTTCCGGTCTGGGGTCTTATCGGCAGGAGTTGCCATAAGCATCACGTTAGCAAGAATTCATTGCTGCGCCTAGCCCTCAGTTATGGGTGGGGTCGGGCTATTCTGTCAGGTGGCAGCCTCTAGGCAAGATATTGTATCACGGCAGTTTAGCTGTTCATAGTGATCAAGTGATCACATGTTCCAGGGCTAAGCTGACTAGGAGTGAGAGTGGAAGTGATCGCCCACGTGAACTGAGCTTAATGCCTAACGCGTGGCAGACACTAGCTCAAAGCTCACGGAGGCGGTTGGTGTCGCAAAGGTCGAACTGGAGGGGAGCCATTGGTGTCTGAGCATTCCATAGAGGGAATCGGCCTAGCCTGCCAACTGACTGCCTTCGTGACCACCACTTTTAGCATGTCATGGTAGCTTCAGACGCGTCAGTGTAGGAATAGACTGATTTGCCAGTAGGGAGGATGCTTCCGAACTATGCCCACCCGCACATCACCCCTCGAGTGTCTTGCCTGAGAATTTTGACCGACTGGTTACGGGATTGGACGCAGTGCCCGAGTTTGCATGAGCCTCACTCAGCCGCGACACATAGACCGGCGCAGTTCGACTATCCCGTGCGACCAGCCTCTTTGGCTTCAGATTTTCTTCAGTACAGCAAGCTCAAGGTTCTAGCGACAGCTCACCACATGGCTCTAGAGTGGATTTCGCCAAACATATAAAGGTAGGGAAAGTGGAATCTTCCGGGGATTTGGGGTGGGAGGAGATCCAACCCGATTTTGGAACAATTCGGACTTGCAGCGAATTTTTCATCACTATGTTGGAAGCCCGGAACATCTAAAAGAGGCTCCCCTTCTGTTTCGACTACTCGAAAGACGTATGCCGGGGGACCCGAAGAAGCCGCGGTTTCATCCTCCTGCCTTCTCCCTCAAGGTTTCGTAAATCCGTCTGCGAAGTATTATTTCCCACCCTTTCCGGAACAGATTTGGGGTGGTTATCTCTTCCTTGGAGGTGTTTCCCCAGGAAGAGTTCGACTGGCTTGATTTTGTAGACATGAGATGAGATGGCTTGGTTGGTACAATGAATGATCTCAAACGGGTCACGTGGTAGATGCGCTGGACAAACACGAGGGTCATATCGAACTTTGGCAGGCGTTGTCGGATTTGTGCACCACGACAAATGCCAACATTCCGGGTTGTGATGGCAGACCCGGTTGCCTGAAGGCGTCGCGCACACTGGGACACCTGGCAGAACTCCCCATTGATGTTGTTGTTGGTTAAAAACCTGTTCATTTGCTGTGTGGACCAGGGGGTTTGGAGTGTAGTGCCAGGGTGTGGGCTCGACCGTGTCATCCATCGGCGTCCCCTTCCCCGCCTCCGATCCTCCTGACTTTGTCTTGACACTCGGTCCAGGTGAGAGAGGAGGAGAGAATGCGGTAGATGCTGTGCAATTCTACTATCACCACAAACCAGTTCACGCACAAGTCACCGTCCCTGCTCCACCTTTCTGTGGAGTACACGGTGGACATCGGCTTTTTGAAAAACGCCTCGTAGCTATGGCTTCGACACTTGCCGCACTGAGGACGGGCCTACCTGGCTTCTGACATTTGCCACGAAAGATATCTTTGCCATGCAGCCACGATAGTAATTCACTTGTAATTCCACCCGCGCCACGTCGTCCGTGGGAACCGAACTGCCGGATCCCAACAGATGAACCGGCTGTCAGATGCGCGTCGCAGACTTCCATCCTACTACAGGGAGAGGTAGCTCGTCTTGCTCGCTGTAGCTTTCGCATTCTTAAAAACTAGGGTTCAGCATCCTCTAAATTTCGCCACGGGAACAAAAGGTCAGGGCGAGGTGTCGTCTACTTCCTCTGCATTAACACCATGTTCGACTAATCCTTCAGATGGGGAGTCTCGTTCGCGCTGTTGCCGAGAGCGCGGCAATCATCTAGGCTGGTGGGGGGGGGGGGGCACCCATCTCCTTTCGCGTCGCCTACATGTGACGAAAAGGTATAGTTACAAACAGAGCAGGTAACAATTAGGTGAACAAGCAGCTCTAAAACCGTCTTCCTTTCCACCGTCAGCAAGTGTTGTAGGGGATTAGAGAGCGCGCGTCGACGGATCTACTGTAAAGACCACACATGTTCTCGGCAAGTTTGCCACTGCTATTCGACCTGGCGGTGGCGACCGAACTAATGGGATCGCTGACGATGGCTGGTTGTTTGTGCTGACCCGGCATTCGAATGACGTTTCCCACTTGTGGGGTTTAGTTATTAGAGCTTAACTCAGGACATATAGTAAGTGGTCTAACTCATGAAATGTCAACCGAAATTTCGAAATGCGTTTTTGTTCCGGAAAGATTAATTAAGTAGGGTTGCAGAACTAATCATTGTGCAGCATAATTCTATAATAATTCAGTTGCACCAGGATGCCGGCTTTCGAATAAACGTCACATTTCCTAATGGGTCACGAGTTTAACTTCGCAGCCACCAAAATAGTCGCCCACGCCGGAAGCAAAACAGGCCGAGAATTGATTGAAGCCTGGGTCTCGGATGAGAACTCGGTCAATCGATTTATCGATCTGGCGCCGGCGTACAGAGCCCTGCGTAATCACCTCCAGTTTTGCGCCGTCGATCGATGATTGGCCTACATGCCTTATAACTGTCGCTTGCTTTGTTGCTGCAACTACCTCTGACGATGGACTCCTGTACGAGTCTGAAAGCTCAGAACAATAATCAAAGTGTTTCGGTGCTCGAATCTTCTTCGCCAATTAGTGAACGTCTTTAAGTACACATTCGCGAAAATGGCAAATTGAGATAGCGGCTATCTATACCAAAACGTCGACAACTGCCTCATTTTAATGGGAGATTGTGCACCCGCCTCACATGAAGCTGGAAGCGGAACTGTCATGAAGAGCCATTGTTAACCCTTCGTCTACGCGTATAGGAGACTACCGGATGAATGAAAAAAGGTGCATCAGATGGCAGGGGAGCTGAAAACCGAAGCAATGCGTCGTCAGAGAAGGCGGACGTTCGGAACCGAACGAAACCGATGTCGGTAGAACATGATATGACCCCCACTGCTGATGACACCATAAACCCCTATCCGCTCCTCTACATTTGTTAGGGAACAACTGAGAAGCCCATCGGACCATTAAAAAAAACGAGACTGATATCTCTCACCTCACAAAGTGAGCGACTATAGTTGAATTTTTTGACCTGCCATCTCTGCATACGCAGCTCTGCCCCCTATAAAGGGCCACACAGGAGTTATTGCGCTGCACATGCGGGAGGTGTGGTGGCACGTCTAGGCGCGAGCTCATGTAGCGCCAGACTCCGAGGCCCGATCCCACCTCCGGTCTCGTTGACTCTGTCTTGACGCGGCTACCTTTCAAACATCCCTTTCTTCTATGACTGGCTGCACACCGCCCCCCTCCACTGTCGAAATTCGAACACGGTTCCAGCTGTCCTCTTAATTGCTGTAAAGCAGGCACATCCGTCGATCAAGTTCACGTTGAAGATGGAGACGGCTGGTTCACTTCCATTTTTTGGATATCCTTCTGAGCAGAAGACCTGACGGTGGCGTCCGAAGAAGCGTCAATCAGGAGAAAATCTGGTCTGGAAAGAACACGAACTTCGCAGTTTTGTACCTCTCCGATGAAAATGAAATCTGGCCCAGTGTTTGGCGCAAAGGACCGGGAAGATTTGTTCGACAGACAGCAGCGAGGAGGAGCTTAGACGCACCCAGGACTTGTTTCGCGAAAACAGGTGTCCTGACGCGTTTATTACAAAGAATATTGTCGAGCTACCGGGAAAACCCACTACGCTGATTGCCGAGGAGAAAACTCTGTTTCTCAAGCCCCCTTTTCCAGGGACCCTGCGAGTGAACTCCAGGGAGACGCCTTGATCAAGTTCTCGCGAACCCTCTCAGTAGCAAGTGTTCGAATATTATTCTCTACTTACCCTATTTTACGTGTAGAAGGTAAGAAGAGGTTGCCATCTCAGACCACTTCAGTGTACATCTACTGATTCACTTGCTCCTGTTGAGCAGGTTATGCCGGTGGCACGAGAAAGCACTTATCTAAAAGAATACGAGGGCCGGATCTTATTTTGTAGCCGTAACTGCAGTAGACAAGCCACAGCCTACCTCCTGACCCCAATCCCTACCAGGTACGGCTACGAGATAGGATGTCACCAATACGAGAAAAGACGAAACGATGAGCATAAACAGCGATATTTTCGCACATGTAGTTGATTTCAGACATCGTGTATGTGGTTAACAAGGTCCCATCGAGCTAACTTGAGCTACTGGGCCAACCCCTATTAACGACAGCAGAAGTGGCCACGATCAGGCTACAAAATTCGGTCTTATGCTCACAGAAGAACCACCTTCAGGCTTTGCGCTAGAATCGACTAACTAAATGCACCTCTTCGCGCCCTTCCGCTCTAACCCCGCCCTCTGGCACGACTCGTATTGTCTATCCCTCCTCCATATCCCCACCACCAGCCGGGTTTAAAGACGAAATTTAATCGATTTCTCTAATTCAAAGATGTTTTGGCGGATTTTGAATAATTCATATTGACCCAACTGTGAAAAACTCGGCGCCTCGGTGTGATTCGAACACACACAGTAAGGGGAAGGCTTTAGTACAGCCAACGCTCTAACCACTTGAGCTACGAGGCCCCGCCGGACGACGCGAGTTTAATCACATTGGGTCAAATTACCCGCCCAACCTACTGCAACGTCTGGAATCCACCAAATCTGATACAGTAAGTTGACTGTCCAAGCAGGATTTCCTAAGTAATTCACCTAGAATCCACCAGATGACTACCAGGCTCACGTAATTCATAGGTATTTTGGTGGATTCCAGACGTTGCAGTAGGTTGGGCGGGTAACTTGACCCAAATGTGATTAAACTCGCGTCGTCCGGCGGGGCCTCATAGTTCAACTTGTTAGAGCGTTGGCTAGACTAAAGCCTTCCCCTTACAGTGTGGGTTCGAATCCCACCGAGGCGCCGAGTTTTTCCCAGTTGGGTCAATGTGGATTCCTCTAATCACTGACAAGTTTCACTTGACCCCTTTTCCATATACATGTACTGGCCTGACAAGACTTCATCGGCAGCAAACGTACTCCCTCCAACTAGTCTCCTGAATTCTCAAAACAACTTAAACTTGGGTAGTGACAGACTACCTGCGGAAGTCGCCCTACCCGTTCTGATGCTATTCCCGGGCAGCAGGTATGACATGCGAAGTTTTTCTCCTGCAATAAGGTCAGACGGCACGCCGCAACTGAGGAGATATAAACCTAACTGAAGTTATTGAAATCGTTGCAGGCATCTAACCTAATCGTTTTTTCCACCAGGGACGCGAGAATGAGGAAAGACCGAGCGGTTTTCGTTCAGCAGAGACTGCCTCTACCGATTATTTCCCCTGCGATGTAACTATTTACAGCATAAACGCTTTTCAGCCTAAAATTGTTGTCTGTCTCCTTGACCACACTGCAGCGTCCGGTTTTGGTCACTATGAGTGTTCCCTAGAAGGCCATAATGAATGATGGTGCGCCTCTTAAGTCGTGGCGTCGATCCAGGCATGTTGTATACTAACTCGAACCAGAGTTTGCAAGTACGGTGAATAAAATAGGTACTTTTCCATGAATGCTGTGGTCTGTCTAGGTCATCATTTCGCCAGTTCTTTATGACTACGCTGCAAACTAAATTGTCGCCAGCACTTCATGATCATAAGGTTGTTTAGGTAGGGTGACCGTCAACGTCGGCAAGCTTCGATTACGCTTTCCTGGTCCCAATTGTAGACGCAATTTGGGCACCGAAAGTATATTAAGCTAAAAGGGGAGGCTGGAATGGTTAAGGCTGAAACAGAAGAGGCAACCTGATGTATGACAAATATGTCGAGAGATTGAAGGAGGCCTAGAATCTCCGCAAAGCGACTCAGCTGACAGGACACGCGGAACAGCAATGGCTCCAACCTAACGGTAAACCTAATCCTTCACGTAATTATAAACCTAACGCTAACCTTAAAGTTAAAAGTAAACCTAACCCAAAACCTACCACAAACCCTAGCCCTAAACCTGAACTTAACCCTGACCCAAATCCTAACTCTAACTTTAACCGTAACCCAAACCATAATCGTAACCTTAACCGTAACCCTATCTCAACCCGAACACTAGTTCTAATCCCGAGCTTAACACTAAACGTAAAGCTAAACCACAATCCAAACCCAAAATCTAACCGGAACCCTTAAGCTTAACAGAAAGCCTAACCGTAAACTCGATTCTCAGCCCGACACTAACCCAAACCCTAAACATAACTATACCTTCAAACCGAAATATCAGGTTGCCCTTTTCCGTTTGAGCCTCGGCTACGTTCCCACTAACGATTTCAGCATACTCCTTTGGCTTACTTTTCTTGTAATGCCCACATTGCGCTTAAACTTGGGACCAGGACAGCGTAACCAATCCCTACCGTCACGTCTCCTAACTTTACTATGCTAGCATTGTCTTTCTTGAGAAATTATCCAAGGGAAAAATTTAAACTAGAACTTCAGAAAGTCAAGCTCACAGTCGGAGGCCAGCCGGTCCATATCTTCACACTGCGGGAACTTACACCCCCTGCGGGATGTGAGAAGTTTGAGAAGTTCGAATGCTTGTTTACCACAGTTTCCCAGTCATATAGTTTGACCAGTTCCGTTAGAAGACGCGTTAGCCCATACCACTCGTGTTAACGTGCGCCTCTGGAAGTGACTGTGATCTGGCAACGAGGTTCAGTGCCTGAGACTAAGATCGAAACTGCTTTGCTCCACAGTAGTGGAGATTCGTCTCTAGGCCCCGATAACCTACAGACTATCGACGTGTTTGGCAACTGTTCCCCCCACTGAATTCACAGCCCTCTCTCCCGATCTGCTTCTATAATTTACAACCCGCGGCCAGCTGTGCACGCCTCCCGCTAGTGATGGAATGCGATGTCTCAAAGAGGCCAAGTGCTCACTCTGTCCAACCGAAACAGATGACATCTCTCACGTCTCCTCGAGTAGCCGCTGCCGATCTGTAGTGGACGCCGGACCCGACACTTTCAGTGTTTTTGAAATGAACCCGACCTAGACTGCTGAAGGTGAGGCCGCCTATCGTAAGACGTGGACCGCACTGGTGTCGGCTGAACCGACACTAATGTTAGCTAGTACATGATCTGATAACCATGCCCTGCTTCTGATTGGTCAAAATGAGACCAATCGGGAGACCGATTCGGGGGGACCAAAGGTGAAAATATATCTCCTCTCGCGTTTTGCGCTTCAGGATGTCCGATGTTATCATGAACCTATCTGGATGCTTTGATTCTCTGCATGTTTCAGAAAACAGTATACCGACCTCCCGAGCCGGACTGCCAACCTTCACCTTCAACCCTCTTGCTTTTAATTAGAGCAGATTCCATTGCGTGCTGCCAGCAATTGGGAAACACATCGAGGCCTTCCTCTTCATTTTGTGCAGGCAGTACAAAAAAGGACGGAGGTTGTACAGTCACTGGCTGGACTCAGCGTTTCTTCGCACCCCCTTTCCTGCCTTTTCGCCCGGGCTTTCCGCGTGCCAGCTTCCGGGCATGGAAGGAACGCCAAAACGCTTGGATCACTGAGGCTGCAGCATCGAGTTTCTTTCGTTTCTCCGCCGCTCGCCGTTCATTCTCCTCTTCTTGTCTTTTCTCCTCCATTATGCCGTCGTATTCCTCGCGGAGGGCCTTGTTTAAGGTAAAAGGGTGATTAAAATGACCTTGAAACTTCCAATCGGAAATGCGTGCAGCCAAAACCAGGACGAATTGAAAGACAGGGCAGACTGTGTGTTTGTTAATTAATCTGATTGAACAATGGTAATTTTGAGGTTGGGCAAGCGGATGAAATTCCAGAATAACCGCATATGCTCCGACGACTTGTAACCAATAGGGAGTTCAAAGGCGCTCGCCTATATTTCCCTTAATAAACTGAAACTGAAACTGAAAGTAGCTAAGACAGGCTTCCGAAATTCGGAATGACCCACAAAGGTTTTTACAATTTCCCTTAAAGTGCAAAATATAACGTGCTTCTCGGTGCCTCTTTTATCAGTTATTCACCGTCATCGCTCCTGTCATTTCTCAAAATCAAGTACTTGCAAGAAAAGTTCCGCTGATCATAATGTCTCTCAGGGTGAATATGACTGGCGTAGCAAGGCGACTCCTGAATTTGGCGATACTATTCGTTATAATACCGATTTATACTGTTCACTGGGATGCGTTGGACGCAAACAATCTATTACGAACAAGATGGACACTGTTTATTTACCGATTTATCGATATAAATCGTGCCGAGTTCGAAATAAACAAATAGTAACCTCACATTAAAAACAGGACGGATGCAATCAGTCTGAATGTGGACCGACAACATGCGGATCTGTTATAAAACCTTGACGGCTATCCACCTGGCTTTGAAAACGAGGTAACGGTAGAGAGAAGGACCCAAAGCATCTGTTGCATACAAAAAACTGCCCACTATGCTTGTCTAAGTAGGTCGTATATTCTTCAAGACGTCAAGCCTTTGGCTTATAATGTTAGCGGAGATATCCTAATGATCTTACACAGCCTCGGTGACAGGGTAGCATCTAAGCCAACAAGTGAACTGGCATTTAACCATCACAAAACTGCAGATCATGTAGACAGATATTCGAGTAGAATGATATTACCGACAAAGACAAGGGAGACTGGAATGGCCATTTCTGGCTTATTAGCCGTCGTCAGCCAGCCATACCCAAGCCCGAAGTGTGGAACACCCGAGCCTCGAACTCGCGACCTGTTGGTTTAGAAGTCAACGCCTCTACTCACCGGACCACGAGCCCGTTGCCCTGTCGGTTTTCGATCGGGAATATACAATGTTAGGGGGCGTTCACCGATCGTTCATACGGAACTCACTCGTTCCGTTGTGCCTTAAGGGCTCTCTCTCGAGCCCAACCAGCAGCCGCACAGCGGCGCATGATATATAGGCAGAAGGATATTACCGACAAAGACAAGGGAGACTGGAATGGCCATTTCTGGCTTATTAGCCGTCGTCAGCCAGCCATACCCAAGCCCGAAGTGTGGAACACCCGAGCCGTTGACTTCTAAACCAACAGGTCGCGAGTTCGAGGCTTGGGTGTTCCACACTTCGGGCTTGGGTATGGCTGGCTGACGACGGCTAATAAGCCATAAATGGCCATTCCAGTCTCCCTTGTCTTTGTCGGTAATATCATTCTGCCTATATATCATGCGCCGCTGTGCGGCTGCTGGTTGGGCTCGAGAGAGAGCCCTTAAGGCACAACGGAACGAGTGAGTTCCGTATGAACGATCGGTGAGCGCCCCCTAACATTAGATATTAGAGTGCTGGCGTTGTTCTGTGGGCCAGATGAAAATAACTACCCGTTATATTAACGTTCGCATTTACGAGTACTAGATGCACTAAAAAATATGTTAAAAGGTAGCCCAACAACCGCAAACAAACTAAAATATACGACCTACTTAGACAGGTATAGTGGGCAGTTTTTTGTATGTTAAGATGCTTGGGGTCCTTCTCCCTACCTTTACCGAGAACGTATTTGATAAGAAGCATTGGGGAAGCGAGACCGCTTAAACTACTAAATATCGTCGCGACATGCGACGATGGGACGATACTGGCGACAGCGGAACAGAGGTCTGTTTACTACCACAGTCAGTTTACGAACCAGGTATAGCATATATGCTACCTGTGAGTCGCATAATGAGAACTATGCATATGATTCTCCATTTTCCGAATATATGTGACAGAAATTACTTTTTGAAACCCCGGAACACGAATTGACCCCTGTCGTTAAATGCCTCCCGTCCTTTTGATATGCTGCTTGCACTTCTATGATGGAGAATACGCGCAGACCAGATAATTGAAGAAAAAAGACGGGACGGCGATCGCTGAGGTCAGTTGTTTACTTATCCGACGTTTCGAACTCTCACGGGAGCCCATCGTCAAAGAATCAAAAAACTGCACACCTCAACGCATACTGCTTTCGCCTATACAGGGCATGATCTCCGGCTGCGTCACTGAATTGTCCACACAGAGCTTGATAAGCGAGCGGCAGATCGATATATCGATTGATCGCGTCCTCAGTTGGGTGCCACGCTTCCTGCAGCAGGCGCGCAACTAGGCCCTCCGACTGGCCCAATAATCTCACGCACTCAAAGTCAAAGCCGTGCCCTGCCGACGAGGCGTGAGCGGCTATCAAAGAGAGTTTATCCTCCTCACTATAAATAATCTGACGCGCTTGAAGCTATCACGGTGCGCTAAAAGCCGTGGCTTGGAAGGTTGCCAACTGACGGGGTACCTTGGACCTCCTCCATGACCGGAGGCGGTCTGAGAGTCAGGCTGCAATGGCTCCTTTTTAATGTGGCCTTTATGGCACTCCCATCACAGTGTGGGATCCGAGCCAGGCGTTGGCGGCACGCCCAGGTGCGGCTTCGGCTGTGCCAGCCTCCAAATCTCTCTTGTGTTGGTTGAAATCCTGGTTATTTGTTGTGTGGACCAGGGGGTGTGGTGGAACGCCAAGGTGAGGATCCGTCCGAGCCATCCACCTGCGGCCTCTCTCGTCTCCGGTCTTCTTGACACTGTCTTGACACCGGGCTCGGGCGAGGGAGGAGGAGAGAGTGTAGGTAGATGCTACGCAAGTCTACTGGCACTATAAACCCCTGCGTAAGTCACCGTTCCTGCTCCCATTGCTGCTGCAACTGTGGGGCACACGGTGGACATCATCGAAACCGATGGTCGAACTGTTATCCTTCCGTCCCACAGCCAACTCATGCTCGTGCAAGCCCGTGCGGACCTGTTTGCCGGTTTCACCAACATAACTGGTCTGACCGCAATTGCAGTCTCTCCGGTAAATGACCCCCGACTTCTGATTGGTGGGAATCGGGTCCTTAGGGGGCATGGGTTGTATGCGAATTGTTGCTTCGGGCCTGTGACCAACACCAATCCCAAATTCACTCATTAGTCTAGCGAATTCTTCTGACACATTAGCTCTGTACGGCACTGCGCGACAGCATTTCGGTTTTGGCTGTCCCATCGGTCTTCTTCCCTAGGTTTCTCTTCTTCACTTTTCGACAAAATGCTCAAAAGAGTCGTTCACTGTGGAAAGCTTCAACGGGAACTGGACCTCGGCCTTCTCGGTGCAGTGGTAGTGTTCTTACGCAGCTGCGTTTGTGCGAAAGGGAGTGGTTGCTGGGATAGCTTAGAATACGAGTGGTATTCGTCGCTTTCCGGTAAACCGTCGTTTTCAGTTTCCCATCTTCTTTTCTCTGAACTAGTAAGTCGATGAACGGCAACCGGCAACCTTTTTCTTCCTTCATCGTGAACTGGATATTTGGGAAAACCGAGTTCAGATGTTGAGTGAATTCTTCAAACCTGTCTCGACTGATAGTGACAGCTGTGTCATCAACATACCGTCCCCACAATCCTGGTTGATAGTGATCAAAAGCCGGTGCCTCCAGCCGCTGTAAAAGTGCGTCAATAATCAAGCTGGATAGCGGCGACCCCATCGGTGTACCTTTAAATTGTTCGTACGTAGCTCCATTGAAGGTAAAGAAGGTCTTCAAGCAGTGTTTCAAGAGGTTACTAAGGTATTTCATCTTGAGTTTTTCGTCCGTCTCGTTATAATGTTCTAACAAGATTTGCATGGTCTCAACCGTGAGATGTTGTAGGATGGAGGTGAAAAGTGCTATTGCGTCGAAAGATACCAGCACTTCGTCATCAGCTTTTCAATTAAACTTTCGGCTGAGTGTATGGTTGTGTCAGCACTCTGAGCTAGAAATTTCAGACGCTGGAACAGCCACTTGGCCAGGGCAAACGTTTCGCCTTGACGATGGGTTCGCGTGAGAATTCGAAACGTCTGATAAATAAACAATTGGTCTTAGGGATCGCCTTCCCATCATCTTCTATTATTGCATAAAATTTACGCAATAAAGGTTATTTTGTTCCCCAGGAATCTCATGTATTTTAAACTGTATATATATATATATATATATATATATATATATATGGAAGAAGGTAAAGAGATCTCTGGGGAGGATGATTTATTCATCTGATGTTTCACACTCATACTTGAGCGCATCATCGGAGATAGATTAAAAGTGGGAATACAAGGTTTAAATAGGTCTTTCTTACTCACTACTGATAGGTCCATTGTTCTCTCTTCCCATTTGCTCTCCCTTCCTGCTCAAGTGGTGTCTGACGGCTTCATATGGCGCCGGTATGTCGATCCTACGGTTGATTGAGTTGGCGTTGGATTGCCAGGCTTCGATTTTCTCTCTCGCCATTTTGCTTTCAGCTCGACCGACTACTTCTGCCATGTCGAAGCCGAATTGATGGTCATTTTCGAGGCTATGCATAGCAAAATGTGATCGTACATCTTTTCGCTTTACAGCTAGAGAATGCTCATGCATGCGCGACCTTAATCGTTTGTCGGTCATGCCACAATAATTGGCCGGACAGTCTAGACAGTTGACGCGGTAAACAATTCCTGACGTGTCCTCAGGTGGTAGCCGCCCCTTGGGCTGCATGAGCAAGCGGCGGATAGTGACCTCCGGCCGGTGTGCAAGGCCCACGTTGAGTGGTCTGAGCATGCGTTCAGTGGCTTCGGAAACGTCACTCACGTAGGGCAAAGCACGGAAGAATTCAGGTTTTTTTTTTGTTCCCCGTCGGTCTTCATGTGCCTTTGATAGAGGCATTTGTTTATGAAGCTGCGTGGGTACCCATTGGAGAGAAAGAGACGCCATAGGGATTTACGCTCTCGCAGCTTTTCAGCCTCTGTACTGCATTGTGTGTTGATGCGTAGGAAGAGTGTGCGCACGCAACTGCGTTTATGTGACAAGGGGTGGTTACTGCTGTAATGGAGGATTTTCGCCGTATCGGTCGCCTTTCGAAAGACACCAGTTTGGAGGGCTCCGTCTTCCTGTCTCGACACCTGGACATCCAGAAAGGGGATTTCTCCGTCCTTTTCTTCCTCCATTGTGAATTGAATTTGGGGGAAAATTGAGTTCAATTTGCTTCTGAACGTCTCTTTCATGTCTTGAGGTAGGGTGACAAAGGTGTCATCCACATAGCGCATCCAGAATTTTGGCATGTAGGACTGAAAGACCCGTGTTTCCAGTTCTTGTAGAACCGCCTCAGCTAGGTAGCCGGAGATTGGTGATCCCATCGGAGTTCCCCGGATTTGCTCGTACACCTGGCCATTAAACGTTAAGTACGTGCTCAAACAGTAGTCCAGTAGCTCCATTATGTGTCTCCTTTTCAGAGGTCTTTCCTCTTCATCGTACCTCCTCTCCAGTAGGTCACTTATGACCCTCGTGGCTAATTCTTTAGGGATGGAGGTAAAATGAGAGACGACGTCGAAGGACACCATTATTTCATTGGGGGCTATTTTGACGCCTCGGAGTCTTTCCAGGAAGTGTAATGGGGATACAGCTGTGTGTTCTGAGCCCCCCGTCAGCTTCTTCAGATGTTTGGTAAGCCATTTAGCCAGACCGTAGGTAGGTGTGCCCTTCAGCGCCACAATTGGCCGTAAGGGAAGGTTTGGTTTGTGGATCTTTGGCAGACCATAGAAGTGTGCTATGGCAGCATCTTGTGGTTTAATCTGTCGCCAATCGGTCTCAGATATTGCCTGTTGGTTCCTCATTAGACTCAGACTCTTGTTGACTTTTGCAGAAATAGATTGCCAAGTAAGACAAGCGAGATAGGGATGGTCACGTCTGGCTTATTGGCCGTCGCCAGCCAGCCACACCCAGCCATTGAGGTCTGCAGTCCCCGAGGACTGGAAATCCCAAGCAAGTGAACTAGAAAGTGATTTAGTTCTCTAGGAAAAATAAGACTTTTATTACACTACGTTCCGGGACTGGTCCTTCAGATCGTCGTTAGACTGTGGGTGGTCCACAAAAAACCATTAACTAATTAACCGTGTCTGACAGAGTTTCCGATGGTTGACTGACGTCTGCGCTAGTACGCGTTAATCGACCTTCGTCATCTCTTTGGGATTGGCTGTGTTCGTCTGAATTTGTTTTTGAGGATTTTGTATGTGACATCTAAATCGATATGCCGCTTGATGCATGTTTCGTCTGAATGCATGTTGTTTAGGCGGTCGTAGAGCTTTGAATACGTTTTCCAATGAATTTTTTGCCTCATGCATTGACGTAGAGCCATGGAGGTGCCAATTTTGAAAAAGAGTTCTAAAAGACATTTATTCTTCTCCTTAACTTTCTTCATCAGATCAGTGCGCTTTGGCTCGATTCAGAGGGTTGTAGACTGTACTCCTTTGGTGAGAGACAGGGTGGTTACTACCGGAATGTAGGACGAATACGGAATATGCCTCTTTACAATAAACTGGTGCGAGGTTATCCATCCGTTTTTTGACTCACAAGGACACACAGCAATGGGAGTTGTCCATCGACCTATGTTTCGAAAGTAAACTTCATTACTCGGAATATAGAATGAAGATGACAAGAGTATCCTTTAAGTAGCGCAGCCAGAGTTTTAGGTTAACTGTGAGAAGAGCAATACATCTTATTTCCGCTTTCCAGTCTCCGCAAGGGAGACTGAAATGGCCATTTCTGGATTATTAGCCATCGTCAGTCAGAAATGGCCATTCTAGTCTCCTTTGTTTTTGCCTGTAATACTATTCTGCTATGTGATGCGTTGTTGTGCGACTGTTGGTTGGGCTCGAGAGAAAGAGCCCTAAGGCAAGACGGGACAGGTGAGTTCCATAGCGCGATCGGTGAGCGCCCCTCTATCATTGTATATTCCCGATCGCAACCGACAGAACAGCGAATCCGTGGCACAGTGGTTGGAAGCGTTGGACTTCTAACCAACAGGTCGAGGGGTCGAGGCCTAGGTGTTCCGCACCTCGGAGTTGGGTTCCTTAGTGAGTCGTATACTTAAAAAAATAATTTTTTACGGTATTAAGCAAGTGGCAGCTTTGTGAGAAAAAGTAAACGAGGTCTCCCACGCAGTTGCCTTTTTCTGTCAGTCAGCAAAAATGTTGTTTTGTTTACTCAACTTTGAAGTGGTTTGGGGCGTTGGACTTCTAACCAACAGGTCGCGAGATCGAGCCCCAGGTGTTCCACACCTCGGGGTTGGGTAGGACTGGCTGACGACGACTAACAAGCCAGAAGTGGCCATTTCAGTCTTCCTTGTCTCTGTCGGTAATGCTATTCTGCCTATATCTTAGACACTGTTGGCTTATCCTATTTTAAGAACTTTGCGAGAACTCTTGAGATTAATTTCCTTCTGGTTAGTATTTCATTGTTTTTATTTCAATGCATTAGTCCTGTGTTCTTAGGGGAGCGACAGCCAGGAGTTCGTATGCTGAATCATTTTTTAAGAATTGCATCATCTTTTCAGTGTAGTCCGCTCTGTTAGAATGAGGGTAGCGCCTCCTTTGTTTGCAGATAGAATGATATGCCTTTGTCTTGTTTTTTGTGCTTTAGTTTCATCGTAAGATAGCGATGAGAAATTGTTTCAGTTCCTCAAGGCCTGCACAGCGCTGCTGTGAACTTTGAATTGTTCCTCTTCTGCAAGATCAGCTGATGACATGACTACTTCGAGGCCTCTAAGGAAATTTAGGTAGTTAAATTCAGCAGGATTATACTTCATTCCTTTGCACTGCACGTTTCCCCTTTTGCCTTTAGGATCCTCGAGGATAGGTTTATGACTTTCTTTGGACATGTAGAATTATCACAACCTTTATAAGAGATAATCGCCCATTTTTGTCCAGACTGCTTCTCTATTTTAGCCACTCTAGTTCTGAGACATATATGATGGTTTTGTGTAGGGTCTCAAATAGGTGAGTAGGCAGTCGATCGTGGCAAAATTGCATGTATTGCTCTTTTGCTCTTTGCATTTGCGAAGTCGTTGATGCGCAGCAATTATAAATGCTTCAAGCATTTGCTGGCCATAACGGGTATCAATTTGAAAACTCCAAGATGACTTTATCGTCGGAACATACCGTGCGTGACCGATCTCATGAAATGTTAGCCGAAATTCTGAAATTCGTTTTTTATTAGGAAGGATTACTTAGATTGGGTTGTAAAATTGATTAACATGCACAAAAAATATGCTTTATTTTAATCCTTTGGTAGAAACTCACATCGTCCTCATATTTCATGCCTGAAGAAATTGTATGTTTTGGTTTTAAAAAGTTTATAATTATGAGATTTTTAAGACCGTGCGATTTCCATGCATACAGGACCGCACATGTCCGTTTACCAATGCTCCTCATGAAATAGACAACACAGTCCGTATCCATTGCAAAATTTTATAAACTCTATATGGTATCTTCCTGAAGGCATAGGCGAATATATGATTTCGGCGCCCTTCCGCTCTTGCCGAGCCTGTAATTTAAAAACCTAACTTTTATCGATTTTTGTTTCACTCACTGTACCCCGCCCTATGTAACTGTGTTGGCCTGATGAGAATTTACCGAAAGGAACGTTCACTCGCCACTCTCTCTTTTGAATATATGATTTTCCTTATGCGGAAAGCATGAACCTTGCAGACTGAAATCGCTAAACGATTATACAGTGACGAATCAGGCTCAAAATTATTCGAGAATTGGGAAACTCTTTTAAAACGAAAATACGCACTTTCATCGGGCATAACATAAAAAGAGAGTGTGAATTTAAACCAAAGAAATAAAAGAAAGCATATTTTTGTGCATGTTTTCCATAAAATGTATTTGGATTTATAAGAGCATTGAAAATCAATAGGAAAAATGAATGCTAATTAAGTAGTCATTCTTTTACCGAGTGTGGTTTTTACAGAAGGTCAAAATGAAGTGCATTCAGAAACCGACATCCTGGCGAGTCCGAAATGCTATAGGACTATGCTGTATGCTACTCAATTTTGCAGCCCAATCTAAGTAATCCTTCCTAATCGAAAACACATTTCAGAAATTCGGCTAAAATGTCATAAGATCGGTCGCGCACTGTATGTGTTCACGCGAAATGATGTTCGCCGATCGGGGTGAGAAACACGATTGCCTTCACCAGAGCGTTTTGAGTCAGGAAGATTGTATCTGAGGTACAGACGTTCGTAGGAGGGGTGGTCATCGGATTGCCATAGCTGCTGGAGGTGAGGGGGTGGTGTTATGGGTCGGGGAAGGGAATATGCCGAATGCGTGAGATCCTACATGACCGGGAATAGATTATCAGCTGTTGTTTATGAGTAGTCACAGACCATCGTGGTGAGCGTTCAGGCTGACATGACGGTTTATGCTGCTGGTGTTAGAGTACCAAACCTACATCGTGCCTTTTCAGCGCTAGCCATGTCGATCACTTTGTTGCCGTCCAAATTAAAAAGGCGGTCACTTCAAGGCCATGCGTAGAAAGGAGGGGCAAAGTGTCAACTTGGCGGACAGATAGCTTTGTCCATTAATCCGGGTTCCACGTCATTGATCCTTGTGGCCATTCTAAACGAAAGAGCTATTTGTGAACGGGATGCGGTAAATAACGTTAGTTTACTGTTCTATGGCGGCTGAGGTTCTTAACTTGGGATACTGCTGCGCTAAGGGAGAACGCCGGCTCGTGGGCGATGTAGATGTGAAACCGATCTGACTTTCGGACGCTCGCTTCAGAGATTCCTCGCAGGTAGAGCAGGGAGCAAGATTTCAGCGGCGCAGTGTCTACATTAAAACTCAGGCGTCTGAGGCTGTTTTTACATAGTTAGACCGGTATCCGTTGGACAGAAATAACCGGTATAAGCAAGTCAATTCCTTTTCACTGGGGTCATCGCTACAACGGCACCGAAAGGACCGATGGAAAAGAGTTTGGACGCGGTTTCCTTTGTTGACAGCAGGACGGTCGCTTCCATAGTTAATGACAATCTCAGAATTAGAGCCTTTTCCATGGACGCGCTTTGTCAGGCCGCCACTATTTAGTCTCCGTATACTCAGATGCACAGTAGATGGACAAAACGTTACGATACAGGAGCATATCGTGTCAAGGCGGAATTTGGAGTGACGCTGTTGCATAGCTTGCATTTTAAGCAGGCAACGAGACGTTCTTCTGACCGCAGGTCCAATCAAATTACTTGCAGAGGTCATACGAGGATACGGGTCACGCTAGTCTCTCAGTCGTGAGGTCTCAGAAGTGCAGTAGGTGTGTTGTGACCAAGCGGCGAGGGTAAGTGCTCTGAGCGCTACAACCACTAGGTCGAATCCCAAGTCGTAAGGGAAAAGACAGATGGAACCAGAACGAGGGGTTTATTGTGCACAGAACCCCGAGTTGTCCTCTCAGGTGACAGTGGCCATTGGCGAGACCAGGGTTGGTGTTGACTGCGTCCAGTCATGCCTGAGAGTCCCCGAAACGGTGGTGGCAGCCGCTTTTGTAGGCTCGTGGGCAACGCTTAAGTGGTCTCCAATCGGTGTGTGCCGAGGGGTGGCGTCCCAGTGGCTGGTTTTGCTGGTTGCAGGGGGTGGCGCGTTCAAGTGGCGCATGGGTAGCCGCGACACTGTGAGGACGCATCTGTGTTCGAGCTGAAGTCGGTCGAGTGGCTTCAGGTCAGCGCGTCTGGAACGGCTCGCTGCAAGGGGTGAATGACCTTGAGGCAGCGAGGCCTTGAACAATGACGCCAGACCGGTTATGATGGCTGCCAGCTACAGGTGTCTTGCGACGCAACTTACGCGACCGACAAGGCAGGATCAGCTCGCATGACGACAGCAGTTTGACGGAGGGCCAATGAGAGCCACAGTTTCGGCACTGATAGGCACCTCAGATAATTAGACCAGGAGCTTCATCCGTCAAAGCATCTGGAGGGGGCGTGTCCGAGTTTTCGGCATCCACCGTATATCGCTGCCGATGATGTTTACCGTGTGCTCACCAGTTAAGTGAGAGCAGGGACAGCAAGTTGCCCGTCGGCCAGTTTGTACTGATAGTAGACTTGCTCGGGATCTACCGCACCTGCTCGCACCTCACTCCCCTCGGACTCGTCTACGCGTGCCACACACGTCTATTCTGCGCAAAAACGTCCGTTTTCCGCGAAAGCAGAAGAGGTGTGAATTGGATATCAACTGACTTGAAGTGTCATAGGGGTCACACTAAGAAGGATTCGCTGCGGTCTGACTCTCCGTCATGAGGGGAGGGGCAGTTTTTAGCGTACCATGATAGTTTAAAAGTGCGTCAGATTTTCTGTAGTGAAGAGTGTGTGCTGAGTGTCGTGGGAGGGCAGTTCTCAGGGCCGGCCTCTCTCTCTCATCTCTCTGCCGGGCACATACCCACACTCTGAGTCTGTCAGTCATCTGGTGCGGGAACTGGGCTAGACAACCCATCCGCGCGCGCAACACACGAATTGCCCCCCAAAGCGCACCGTGTTTTTACAAAGAAGGGGCGCTCAGCTCGGATTTCACGTGCGTGTCATAGAGTCCACATTGAGAAGGAGCCAATGCGGCCTGACTCACCGTTCATCAGTCAGCCATTCCACACGTCGGGCCGACTGCGAGGTCTGGGTTGAGTCGTCAGTTGGCATCCTTCCAAACCACACAACGTTTAGCACGTCCGGAAGGATTCTGGTGCGTCAGATTTGTTGTGTTGAGAAGTGCGCTGAAGTGTCGTGGGGATGAAGTCTCCAGAATCGGACCCACCATCTCTTCCCTCTACAGTGCACCAGTAGATTATCCCAACCGGTCAATCAACTGGGGCTGGGACTAGGCGCATGCTATACATGCGATCTACTCCCCCCACTCAGCACATCAGGTTTTCATCCGGTGCCGGGGGTGGCCTGTTTGGCTCACAGGGCAAAATGAGCCGAGCAGCACACTTCCTGTTAACGTGCGAGGTGCCTTTTCCCCGCCAGTGGTGGATGACGCGGGAGGGGTTAGTGTGTAATGTATGGACTGGTGGAAAGTGAGTGATAAAGGGACCTTGGTCTGCGGTGGTTTACCACGGAATTACAGGGGGGGGGAATGCAAGTGTGACCAAGTAGACCCGTACGATGACTGCATATGCGCTGGAAATGCGAGTAGCTGTGACAAGGGAGATGGGTGTGTATTAACGCATCTGGCACTGCCCACCGGTTTCTGTACGATGGACTCGCAGGTGCCCGACAGAGCGGATGCGTGAGGCGCATGTGCGGTGACTGTATGAGCAAAAATGTTTAGGAACTCTTGATTTTGGCTGCGGTGTCGATTTTTATAATGATGGCGACGCTGTTAGGTGTAGTTGATAGGCTAGAGATGAGTGAGCCGTCGGATACTCATGTAACCGAGTAGCCCCATACGGGGGATGAATACGCATGGACGGTGCGGGTGGCTGGGGCGAGGACGACAGTTGTGTACTGGTGCTTCTAGCATTTGTTCGTCAGTCTCTTTTCGATGGACTCGCAAGTGCCCGAGCAGGCCGATGTGGGACGTGAAAGTGCGATCGCAATAAGGGAGGTTGGGATCAGGTTCACATTGCTGGTAGTGGGCATAGTGGTGATGAGGGTGGTATTTGGCGGGATGTCGGGAGTGGGAGAGGTTGTAATCATCGTCTTCGTCGTCGCAGTTGTGGCAGGTATGATGGGCGTGGTGGTGGTGGCTTGGCCACTGTCGTGGACGCTGTGAGGGTTTGTGCAGGGGTAACGGTAGAGGAATTTACGGGGCCAACAGATGGCTTTGTTGGGTTGTTGCTGAGATTGTTTCGGAGATGTCCAACGCGGCCGATCCATGTGCGGAATGCTCTTTTCCAGCGTAGGCATTTTCGAAGGGGTTGGATGTTGACGTTGTTCGCTAAGGACGCTTAAGACTTGCGACCCGCCCTTTTGGTTTTAGCAGCAGCGATTAGGTTCGCTTCCACGCGCCGGCTAGTTGTCAGGTGCTGCGTTCGTCCTCGTGAGTGTAGACGACTCCTGAAAGACTCAACTCAGGCATCAAGCACTGTCGTACTGTAAACTGCGATTTATCCTAACGACAGGTCCATCTGAGACTGATTATACGGTTCAGTTCTGTTGGACACTGGAATAGGTAACTCCTTTGAAATATATGCCTCCAAAATTTCTACTTATTTAATTTAGGTAGGCACGCACGGCCACCGACTGGAGGTACCTACAAGAACACTTCCACGTGACCAGAGGTGAGATAGAAAACCGAGTGATGCGCTTCATACAAAAAACAGTCTAAACTGAAACAGTGTTCCTCAGTATTTGTGGCATGAAACTGCTAACAGGGGTAATGACTGAAACATATAATATAGTTCAGGGAGTACAGTGTCCCACCTTAAATTTCTCAAAAGAAGACTTACTTCAAGTTTTTCGGTGTAGGCTTCCAGTTCTGCCTTGTCCGCCAAATAGGCTGTCCAAAGACGGTCATAATCACTCTGTGAAATGGAGGATAAGAATATTGGCAACAGTAGGTTTCGTAACCCCACCTCGCAACCAGTAATCCCAACCCCGTGTAATACGGGAATGGTGGTAATAGGGGTTTTATGGATGGAATATCCCCACAGAGGGGGAGTGAAGTAATGTAACAAAACATAACAATAAATAGATTTCCGTTTAAATTCTTCTCCAGCGCCTAGATATAGCGACGGAAGTAAGCGCGTTAATTTAAAATAAAGAGGTGACTCTCAACAAATAAACGGTATTTGGGAGAACCGTCACTTGCAAATTTGAAGCAGGTTAGGGATCAATGGAACGAACAACCAAGACGAAAGAAGAACAGTAAGTGCCAAACAGTGTAACTCTGAACATTTGCTGGGAGGCAACGCGATGCGCATGAATGTTAGAGGAGTTATGCAAATAAATCCATTGAATGAGAAGAATGTCGAAAAACTTAAATATGACCGCGTATTTATATCCGCATAATTAGGCAACATAGTAATGTAATATAAAAGCTTAGGGAAAAGTTAAATATGTGTGCAAGGGTTCTGTACTATAATGAAATTTATTGGCGAGCGGAATAAGTCATAATGTTTATTTTTTTCTCCTTCCAACATACAGATCATTGTCTTCAGATCGCAGAAAAGTCAGACAACCTTAGCTTGATTTTCTGACGAAAGCAGAAGAGATAACCGAAACAACAGACTCGGAAGTGGTAGAATACTGCCAAGCAAGGCGACGCCTGCCTAATGTAGGAAAATGCCAATGTAGACGCTGAATGCGCCAGAATTGAGCAGTTTGCAGCCGATCATGCCAAATATTTCAAGGAATTGACCACGGGAAAACACACAAATGCGATTGAGACCCATCGGAACAGAATGAAACTGACGCTTCACGAAGGAGGACCGATGATAAGTCGTGCAATATTGGTCCACATAAACGAGGTCCAATGTCGTCTGTAGCTTGGCCTAGACAGCGTTGGCTTAAAGCAAGCGTGGGAAATATTTCTGATGCATACTGCGAAAGCATATCCGATGCAACAGCCTCCCGAAAAGGGAACCTGAAGGACTACCTCCTCCTTCCTTCCTAACGACAGCTCGCAAGTAAATTTTCGTGCATAACCTCAACTATATTTAATTGTCTTATTCTTATTTTCCCGAGGGGCTACGCATGGGTATTCTTGAATAAGTAAGTGAGTCACGGAGTACGCGTCCGACAACAGGAAGCGTTTGGAGATGCCGAGGAGGCCGGTTGTTTGTGTTCCAACCGAGGCGGAGTAAATCAATATGCAGTCGGCGATCCCTACAGCAGGAGTTGTATGGCGAGTGCCGACTTGGCACAGAAAGTTTTAACTACTCTTTTGGAAAAAATAATAAGTCACAGCGTACGGTAATGACAACGAAAGACAATGCAAGTAAATTGGGAAAACTAGGAAATCAAGGCAAGACGGAGACGCATC
>CACRXP010000045.1:1020773-1041109 GCA_902702965.1 Spirometra erinaceieuropaei | reverse complement strand
ATGCCCAAAAAGAGACCTCATGTAACTATGAATTAACAAACTAACCAAGGCCTACCAAAATAAGTGTAGTAGTTAGTTATACGCATTAAACCCGGTGGGGTCACCCAACCCATCCTTACTACGATTTATTGTATTTGCACACTGTCGCCGCTTATCTGGCGTCGGTTTTGGCTTAGTGAACCAGCTGCTTAGCCAGTCTGGAGTGGAAATTTTAAAAAAACCCTGAAGGCTGGTAGGTACCGCTACCTATTTGCAGGAGAGTGATGATGCTAACAAGTCCAATGATTGAGAAGACCTCCCCGCCCACAATGCCCTTCGTCCGGACCTCAGAGAAGTCACGACCGTTCGAAATACAGCTTCTTACTCAGCCAATTTATGAATTATAGGGTTGAAAACAAAAGATGCTCATAAGGCGAGAACGAGAGAAGAAGTGCCGGCGGTATTTAGGGGAAAGGTTGGCAGATGTAAAGGCTGAGATTTATATTCATTTGGACAGAGATGAGTAACGTTTGATTTCAGCCAGTAAATGCAAAATGACTACTTAAATAACATAGGTAGCGTAAAAAGAGCGATCAACTTAGACAATAAATACCTTGCTGATGTGCGATCGCGGTGAGGAAAAACCGTGTGACTTTTCAGAACTTAAGGGTACACGTTTTAATGACTTAGCCTACCACGCGTAAATATATCAAATAGTAGAAAAACTGTCAAGTCCCTAATGGTGGGATGGTTGCTTTAGAATCGGAGACTCGTGTGTGATCTGCAGATCAGAGCGTGCAAAAAGATGTTCAATACTTTTAAAACACACTTGTCTTCGAGGCACACGCAAATATCCCCACCCTCCAGAGTCCTTAAATGCGTGAGGCTCCAGAAATCTTGAAATTGCAATCGAATCAAAAATAAGATAGCACAACCACTGGTTCTGCGGTCTACTTCGTCCTGACTGCACAATCCCTGACTCGTTTACAAAGTCTACACTGCCAATTTTGCCGTTTCATAGAATATCTAAGGATTAGCTGATGATATTTCAAGTAATAATAGACAATGCATCTCTTGGCACATAAGTTCTGGTTAGCAAAGGCATTGTCAACTTAGTCCTGCACAGGCGTGGCGAGCGCAAAAAGCGCTTGTGACTGCAATAAGGTCCCTGAACATTACTCAACCTCGAACAGACCTGGATAGCAAACATTGCCTTGTCGTAGGCCGCGTACTTTCCCTCCAGATCGCTCTCCAGCTTGTACCGAGTTGCATTCGCCTGCTTGATCTTCTGTCTGTGTTGCTGCATAGTCTCCTCATACTCCTTCTTCAGTGCGTCCACTTCAGCACGCAGCTTGTTCTGTCGACCTGCACAGTGAAAGCAAAAGCATTTCGTAGATGTTGCTTGTAATGGAAAGTAGGTTCATTCTGGAACGGGCTACTCGGAAACCAGACGTTTTTGTTGGGGTAGGAGAGGGTGGGGGCAGCATGATTAACAGTCAGGTCGGATGTGCGAGTTTGGAGTAGCTTCGGATTTCGGGCAAAGCGCACTGCAGTAAGACGAAGGGAAACCCTAATTTATTGCCGAGGGAATACAGCCTCCTGGGGCTCAGATCAACCTCAAAGTTATCTTGATCCTGCCGCCTATCCTTGATCCTACTGGGGAAAAAATGGTAGTCATCTCAGGCTAAAGAGCATTTTGGTTGTGCAGTCGGGACTGACCCGTTTAAGGCGCAAGTATCTTCTGCAAGATCAAAGAGCTAATTCACGTGAAGAGTGAGGAGAAAACCTTTGGTGCCGTCAATGACGTCCGCCAACACTGAATTCTCTCACGAGTGATTTCTGCAACACGCACTCGCAGACTGCTGTGGTCTCACAACTTATCGTAGTCTGTGCGCTACAGCTCTTAACTATGCTGTCGACGTTGTGGCACCACAAACCCCTTTGAAGTAGCACAGTGCGACTGGTTTCAAATGGGCGTTTTCCAGTGTCTTTGTGTTGCGACGAATGTTGACTGGGGTCGATGGGCAATCCCTAATCTTACGGGTCGTAGCAATCGTGAAACCGCCGCGGAGACTACTTTTATTTAAGGAATAGCCCTGTAGACGTCGGATTGCTGTTCTTGCGGCTGTCGTCTGCTCACTCGGCACTTGTTTTGCCCGATAAAATAGGTTGGACATGCAATGGCTACAGTAGGGATCGCCCATCGACCCCAGGTAACAATTCATCGCCGTTTGATGCAACACAAAGACATACTGCCACCCACTAAAACCTCGGCAGTTGTCTATCAAATACATCGTAACGATGTAGATTGCAACTGCGTTGAGGAAACCAAACGGAACTTGCGGACCCGCCTGTACGAGCACAAACTGGCAACTCGGAGATTAGACCCGAACTGACATCTTGCAACTCAAATCGGAGAAACTGGCTACAGTTTCGATTTTCAAAGAGCAGCTGTCTCAAGCCGGAACACCTCGGTGACAGGACGTCTCACACTTGAGGCTTGTTACTCAGTTGCCAACTCCAAAAACAGGCATCTAGACATTCATGCGGCCTATACAGTCCCACGTCACTACATATGCCATGACCAGGACAAGAAAGTCACACAGAGCTTCAAAATACCGATCAAACACAGCCTGCTGTTTAATTCGTCCAGAAGAAGGCCACAGGTGCACTCGAACCCCATAAAGGTGACGAAACACAACGCAGAAGGTTGCCAACATTTACAAACAACGTCCAGAAGGCCAAGGAAGCGAAAGAAGAGGAAGATTTATCGGCCCAAGGCCAACTAATTCAGCCTTTTATGTAAGGTTCTGGTCAATTTTTGCACAAAACGCTTTGAAAATGGAGAAGCGGCCAAGCTTATCGAAACTTCAAACACACATTTCCCCTGATCCAGTAAGCCCTTCACATTTCTCACATACACTAGCACTACTAGTACTACCAACGATACAAACCCCAATGTTAGAAGTTCTACTGAGTACAACCGCAACTGCTACTATTATTACGAAAGTTATCGCAAGCAATACTACTTTTGTTAGTACTGCACCTGATAATTCTAGTAACAAAACTAGTACTATAACAACCGCTAAGAATACTACTACTACTACTACTACTGCTACTACTACTACTACTACTACTACTACTACTACTACTACTACTACTACTACTACTACTACTACTACCACCAATTATATTACTTGTATTAATGCTGCCACATTTACTGCGACTGTTACTACTGTTGCCAATAAAACTGCGATCGCCACCGATATTGCTGACGGAGCTACCTATAATGTAACAACTACTGATACTACTAATGATTACATCACTACTGCTGCGACTTCTGCAAGGACACTGGCACTAGTGATGTTGCAACTACTGCTACTATTAATACTGCTGCTACTTACACCTCGACTATTTGTCTTAGTGCCACAAAAGCTACGACCTTCAGTAATGCTGCCCCATATGTTGTAATTCAACTGGGAGCATATTATGCTAGTCCGCATTTTAATGGGCTTCCTCACGTTGCTTCAAAGTATTAACCACTTGGCCTACGCGATAAGTGCCATTGTGGAATCACTAAGACTATGGATGATGCTTGCAGCAGGAGACACGATTTTAACAAAATGGAAGTGAACTCCAAAAAACAAATAAAATCCAAGATAAGAAACACTCTGCAGTAAACAATTACCGCATGAATCAAGAACTCGAGACACGCACGGGGCATGCACAGCGAGGAAAAATAAACACAAACGAACCGGTAACTGTCAGGACTACTCACATTTCCAGGATTTCAGTCGACTACAAACAAACATGGCACAGTAAGATCCGGTTAGTGAGTCCAACCTGTGCTGAAATGCCACGATCGGATTAAGAAACTTATTAAGTTATAAGGAGTCGTAGTGGTTGATGGCATCAAAGGCCTTTTGTTTTAGTGCTTTAAAATAGACCCATGGCATTTGACATAAATCTGAATAACAGTTCAGCGTCTACCTGCACCCTCGTGGCTAATTTCTTCTTCTCGTTTAAGTGGCGTATACGGCCTAAGGACATTGGTCGTTTACGTTAAAGCATAGGCTCGTGGCCCAGTAGCTAGGGGGGTGGACTTCTAACAGGTCGCGAGTTCCAGCCTTGGGTGTTCCAAACTTCAGGGTTGAGTATGACTGGCTGAGGACGGCTACTAAGCCAGAAATAGCCATTCCGATCGGTGGGCATCCCTTACCATTGTTTTTGGACGGTTGCTTTCATATTCCGTCCAGAAGGGTAATTTCGTCAACTTCCTAGGCATCTTGGTTGAGTGTGATCGAGTGGCGTGAATACGTGACCAGACCGAGCGACTTCAGTTTGGGTCAAGGTCAAGCTGCTTCACTGTTCCCCCACACACCCAACTCCAATCGAATGCCCGCTGATGTACAGTTCAACTCTGCATCAGGCGTCAGACTGTTTCGATAGGTGACGCGCCGTTACCGTAAGTTACTGGGGGCAGTCGCGGACCCCGTTGAGCAGACCGGTGGCCCTAAAACTGGAGGTGGGTTTGCGGTACTGCGTGCAATCAGTTTCTGCTATCCAGCATCACTCTGTGCGCGCAGAGGTGTTGTCCTACTATTCCACTTTAGCAAGCTGCACCTGAGACGACAAATGGCTGCCAGAGAGCTTGCTACTGAGTAATTCGGACGCGTCGCTCGACGAGGAGAAATCAAGACAGTTCGCATCTTATGGACAAAACCGTCCCCTTCCTCGACTTCTGCTGTGAGCACACAGGCTCTAGTGGAGCTGGTGATGACGGGTGCGCAGGGCGGCAGAGTGTGGGCGGGGATAGGCATGGTAGGTGTGCTGAGTGTGCCCGGGCTGCAATCAATTCCGCTCTCGTGGATACGCATGTGGCCGAATAGGCCTATGCGCTGCATGAATGTGCGAGGACAGTGTGGACAGTGGAGTCGGATGCGGCGGGTGTAGGCTGGTGCTCCAGACACTGGTTCGCCAGTCTCCGTGCGATGGATTCGCAAGTGATCGACCAGGCCGGTATATGAGGTGAAGGTGCGATCGCAATGAGGACAGGCATAGACCAGGTCCCCAACAGCGGTGTTGACGGTGGTGGTGGTGGTGTTGGTGTTTGTTGGTGTGTCAGGACTGTGTGTAGTGTTGATCGGCATGGGAGTTCCCACAGCGACAGGCGTTGATGCGGCGGCGGCGGCGGCGACGGCGGAGGAAGATGAGGTGGAGGAAAAAGGGAAGATGGTAGTGGTGGTTTGGGAGGGCGGTCAGTGTTAGTTGACGGCGAAGGAGGTGAGGAAGAGGTGAACGGAGAGACGACGCAGGAGTATTGTCCTACTACTGCAGCTGAGGCGACAAACGGCTGCCAGAGAGCTTGCTACTTAGTGATTCAGACACATCGCTCGCCGAGGAGAATTCAAGGCAATTCACATCTTTCACGGATGGAAGCGAATATGCGAATCCCGGGTTCTTGTTGTAAAGAAGATGAACAAACGATCTCTGGAATAGTAGGTGTATTAGTCTGAGCTTTCGGTCTCGCATAGGGGGCCAGCGTCAGAGACTGTGAGAATGCGGTATCAAATGAACAGTTTTTGTAGTCAATCCATGAAGGGGAGGGGGATATGAGTGCAGAGAATGGTATTCGCGATAAGCGGAGTCCGACACCGTCTCACGGCGGCGTGACGGCGTGCACCCTGGCTGGAAATTGGGTCTCGCCTCTCGGCCGCGGGAACGGAGCGCGTGATAGCAAGGGGGTATGTCAACGTGTCTGTTGATAGTGTTGGTGTCAGACGCCCAGGCCTCCAACAGTTCTCGCCCTGTCTTATTGCTGGCCCGCGCTACTATCCGCGTGCTCACGAAGCTGAATTCGTGGCCTTCCTACAGGGCGTGAGTGGCGACCTGAGACAATGGGTCACCTCTCCGGACCGCCCGTTTATGCTCCGTTATTCGTGAGCTAAGTCGTCGCCCGGTCTGTCCTGTCTAGTGGCGAGCGCAGTCCCGACATGGGATCTGATAAACGACACCCGATCGTTCTCCCACGTCTAGTCGGTTCTTCACTCGCATAATTTTGTTGCGTATGGTCGCGGTCGGACGGTGAGCGATACCCACGCCGAGCGCTCCAGCGATACGTTCCACCACTTTGGACACGGCGTGGGACTCAGCTTATCGCGAATGCCACCCTCTGCACTCATATCCCCCCCTTCATGGCTTGACTACAAAAATTGCTCATTTGATGCCGCATTCTCCCAGTCTCTGACGATGGCCTCCTGTACGAAACCGAAGGCTCAGACTAATACAAATACTATTCCACAGATCGTTTTTTCATCTTCTTCAGGCCAAACCATTCCCTTCCTCGACCTCTGAGGTGATCGTGCAGGCACCGCATTGTCCCAGCATCAGAAAAAGTTATTGGATTTCTGCAACTTCCAGTATCTTTCAAACGATGTGAACGATTCCTACAAGCGGCTGGTCCTTTGTCGTAAGTAATACAAATGAAACCCTACTAAGCGTTCTGCTCTCCTAACAAAGGGGCCACAAAAAAGCACGAGTTACCTCAACAGTCAGGTAAAAATCTAGATTGTCAGAAGTGAATCACGGGTAAAGGCCGCAAGCTATAATTAGCTTTCATATTTACGAGGAATGGACAAAAGTCTCTGAAAATACCTAGCTCGTAATATTTGTAGGACACTAAGATGCTTTTCACAACGGCATAGCGAGCAAACAACTGTCTTAGCAAAGTGTTCTTTAAAAAGATAGAGGAATTTTAACGGTTGTCAACAAACGAAACGTACTCCTCGTTTAGACAGGAAATTAACGTGGACATAATTTCATCTAATAACTAGCATAAAATATATACTTGTGCATTCTCAGAAATATGTGGATTTGGTAGGATCACTTAAAAATAATTCGGAAGGTAAACACTACTTTAGCGGTGCTTTCCTTACTACACACCGCCCAAACGCAAGACACCATCGTGTTTAAATGCGCTTGTGCTCATGGTCTAGGCCAATCAGAATTGCAGCCTCGCTCAAGCAATTTTTTAAAATTTGAGCGCTTGTGTAGTAATTATAAGAGGTGCAGCTCCTACTGTCAGGCATGGAACGCGACAAAAGTGCAACAGTAGTTATCGTTCCATACTGCACAACAGATCGGCTCATTTTTTAAACATTCACGATTCTTCCCACTGCACCGACTTTAAACTCGTCCCGAGTCAAGATTTTACTGATCCGGTATAATAAAGTGGTTCACTATTTTTATTTATTATATGATATTTACGCGTAATATGTGGACCGAAGTTATGTGAGTAAGTAAAAACAAAAAGGACTAAAATGAGATAGATCAGCCTGCATCGAAAGGGCCAAATTTACAAAGAACACAGTGACCTAGTCGGCACATATATAAATGATACCTAGATTTAAACCAGAGACAGTATGCTTACCCTCGGAGTTTTTCTCTTCCAGAGCTCTTTGGCGTTGGTCATCAACCTGCAGTCTCTTAATATTCTCCACCGAGTAAAGATTAATAGATGCGATATCGTTCTTCAGGTCCGCGATTTTGTCGTCGAGCTTCTGTGTCTAGGGGAAAAACTGGAAATTTGGCATCCCTCCAGGAAAAAACGTGGGAAAAATTTCGAAATCGGTAACTGCAACAAAACTGGCCATGCCGTGACTAAAAGGAGGCAGTAACGAAGTCTTAAACCACTCTTTCCGTAAAACAGCCTTACCGTTTCAGCGCAACGAGCATTATATGGCTAGCCTGCGGCAAACTCAGTGGGCTCGGAAAAAAGTCTATAGGATGGACGCACTAGAGCATTGCTTGGAAATAGCACTAATTAACGAAGTAGGTAGAAGAAGAAGAAGAAGAAGAAGAGCATAACGGTTTCAGCAGCGCAGCCATAATCTGCAGATAGAAGCAAGTGGAAGGAAGGAAGAGGTCTGTTTGCATGACGTCTCAGATTCCCACTTGACTCCATCTATTAGATGGACCATAGTGTCAGGCAAGTAAACTTTTTGTTTCGGAGATTGTCTCTCCTTTTCCTCAACCCGATATCAGGTTGAAGTCTAGGACGTGTTGTGAGACAACAAAGTTTGTTAGTCCTTCAGATACATGTCCAATGCCATGTCGGTCCTCTGGATGATGACGGGCACGGACTCTAAGAACTATTCACTGTAATAAAACTCTCCCCCCAAAAGATGGGAATCCCAGGAGGAGGAATTTGGAGTACAGCCCTCATTGTGTGCGCATGAGGTCCAGAAGTATGAACATAAGAGGGGGTGCGGGAGATAAAACCATGACTGGTAGAGGGGCGCTCACCAATCGTTTCTACGGAACTCACTCGTCCCGTTGTGCCTTAGGGCTCTCTCTCGAGTCAAACCAACAGCCGCACAACGGCGCATGATATAGGCAGAACGGCTGACGACGACTAATAAGCCAGAAATGGCAATTCTAGTCTCCCTTGTCTTTTTCGACAATACCATTCTGCTAAAAGCAATCTACGCCTGTACTGGGACGTGGGCACGTAACTCTATGGGAAAGATTGACAGAATTTTCGTGTGCAATCGACTCCAACGACCTTCTGTTTACTATGATCTCTACTACGGGAACCAACGTTTCCGTGTCTCAACCGGCACATATGAGACCAGGACCGCATACTGATCCTTTGTGAGGAAACTTGCGGGCTGCTTACTCAGTCGTGATCCCTCATTTAAAGGATTCACTGTCCTCAAATGTAAAATCAGACAGTAATTTGTTCGGATTTTTACGAGCTATAGAGGCAAAACACGGCTTCTGAATATGGCTTATGTCCAAAGTTGAAAACACAGCACGGACCTAAAAAGTCATCTACTGTTGCAAATAAGATAAGGTCCCAGTTGCGCGAGTACTAGCTAAAAAGTATGGGCCAAAAGTTTAGAAATTTGTTTCTGTTGCTATATGACACAGCTGCGAGGGGTTCGGTCCATCAGGGGGTCCCCCAGCTTTTCCCATATGCTCTCCGGTAGATCATCTAGTTTTGAAATCAAAGCTTTCAACTTGTCCTAAAAATTAATCATTTACTTGGAGTGAACGGGCCAATTTGGAACTGAGAAGTTTGTACGAAAATTTTACATTTATATTTGGATCAAAGTCGACCAGCCACTGTGGAGTAACCGCGTAATATTCATAAACTGCTCGTAGGCAGCCGGCATGAGTTACACAATATACCATGTCTGATGGTGCAGATACAAGCTAAAAGCCCGGACGTGTTTCGTCGATATTTTGCCGCAATATGACACAGTTGTGAAGGACTCGGTTTATTTGTGGACTTCGCGAGATCTTTATATGCAGACTTGCATCAACGAAACTACTCTTCGGAAAATACATCTTAGTTCTTCCGTGTGGAGATTGAGAATTTAAAACAAGAACTTCAGAAGAATCGTCCAGTAAAATTAACAATAAGCTGGTTTATAGACTGCGGAAACAATGTCAGAAAAGACTTACTTCTACCAACGCCTGATTTTGTGTGTCTTCAACTTGCTTTTTTAGCAAATCCACCTCAGTCTCTAACTCGTTTGTACGTTTTAACATAGAGTTAAAACATTCTTCCCTTTCAACGTCTTCTTGACATGTGAAAAGAAGTCGGTGATAAACGCCTTCACGAATTTCGTTCAAAAGATCTAAGAGGTGGCGCTGCCCTGGTTCTAGTGAAAAACATTCATAGTTTTGCAGATCGGTGACGTTGGCAGTATTGGCTGAGACATCATTATCTGAGGATAACAACCGCAGAAATTCGTTCAGGAACGACGGTGACCGCTGCAGACGATGAATGTATCTTCTTACTGTTTCTCTAAAGTTTTCAGAAAGCTATAAAAGAAAAGCGTTACATAGTTGCGATTTATATAAATTTACTCGAAACACAAGTTTGACCTCTCAGTTCCGGGTGACTTTTAACTATTACAAAATAACTCAAAAATATACTGAAGCAGAAATTTACCTGTTATATGGTCAATAAAAATACACAAAAAATGACAAAATAGGTGCACATAATATTTCATAGGTAAATTGTCATACGTTGACAGAAAGAAACTGTTCAAATGCCATGGTTGACGATGTCCATCGTGTGCTCCTCAGCAGAAAAGGGAGAGAGTGCAAAGACGGTGATAGTGGACTTGCGATGCCTCTACTGCGCTCTCCCCTACCTCATATGAACCCACTATCAGACTAGAGTCAGAAGGCGGGAGAGGACGTGGGTGAATGGCTCAACAAAAAACCTGCACCTAGACATGACACCACACTGTGCGAAGCGCGACACAAAATGAACAGGATGATACACTTAGACAAAAACGGGGCGACACGGATCCCTCTGGGTGGGAGCGTCATTGAGACCACATTAACGGGGAAGCATTTTAGTCAGACTCTCTATCCTGAGTGGAAGGATGAGTTATTTCTGACAGTTGATAACCTTCCAGCCTACGACTTTGAGCGTAGATTTAAGCGCTTCAGATTTTTCTAGTGAGAAATGTGCGCTGAGACCGTCGACCTAACAGGTAGCTTCCCGAACCGGTCAGGTGTCTGATGCTGGAAGTGAACGAAATAGCTGACAGAGCTCATGAGCCTGCCTGCGCTAGCCGATGCGTGAAATTGCTCCTTTAAACGCGCACACCAGGATTACAACCTCAAGAGGAAGGTGGCTCGGATCTCACATGTGGGAGACGGTCCAACAGTTGGGTACTCAATGCACAGACACACAACTGGGCTGATTGTGTGTTGAGTTAAAGTATCTGATGGCAACCTCCCAAGCAACGACTTTTAGTGCGCGATGATAGTCTCAGGCGCGTGATGTCGTCTGTAGCAAGGAATTATCTGCTGAGAGTCGACCTCACCCATTTTATCCTATCCTGTGAGTCAGTTAACCGCTCGAGCCTACCGACAAACTGAGGCTGAAATTTGGAGGGATGGCCGACGGAACTAAAAACAGCTTATTTGAGTGTGCCACATACAGAACCCAGCCTCCCACAGAACACACCAGGACTTAACACAATAGGGGTGTTATAGTAGCCAGCAGCTAAAGCAATGGTGCCCGATGTACGCTGGCGCTGCGGGCACTAGTTCGCCAGTAATCGTGTAAGCATTGCATGCAAATATAAAAAATCCGTTTTTTAGCTCGAGAGGGGAAATGGTTATGATTTAGACCTGTTTGTCGTTTATCTATACCTCCAAATTTTTAATTTGTGTCCGAGGGAAAGTAATTGGTGTTAAGGAGTTGTGGATCTTAAATGTTTATCAGGAATATCATCAGTCGACGGCGGAAATCCATTAGAGCAAATTCCAGATTAAGCGTACTTCAGTACACAGGTTTGCATGCTTCAACGCTCAAAACGAGCATTAGTGTATTGGAAATCAATACCATAGACCAACAATCCCTAGTAAAAGGTAAGAGTAATATGTTGTAAAATTTACCCGAACAGTATTATTCAATGAAAAATATATCCAAATTAAATCATAACGCGAAGATTTCAAAAGCAAATAACAGTTATTTATACTACCTGCTCATAATTATTTGAAATCTCATTCAGGTTTTGCAAAAGATTGGCCTTTTCCTCAGGAGAATACTTTCTGTAGACCGTCCCCGAAATACTGGTTCTCATATTAAGAGGAAATGGTACTCCTATGTTGAAGGATCGCTGTGCTGGCTTGTTTAGTGGTTCCCAAAAAGATGCAGAGGACATCATTTGGGCCCTTCGGTATAAGGTTTCTTCTTTCTCTCGATTTTGACGCCTCTCAAGGGCTGCATCAAGCGCCGCTGATGCTTCGTTGAGCTGCTTCATTAGATCGATGAAATCTTGGAAGATCTGGGGAATACTGAGGTTTAAATTCTACACTATGAAATGGATCGTCTGAATACACTTACGCAATAGTTTTCATGAATTTTTGGAGCCAGAAATATAAATAAGATTCTCTTCTGAAGTTCGCTGAACATAGAAACCTCTCTGAGAGACACGCTTGATTGTAAATATTTATTTGATGGTTGTAGCAACCTTTTCCATTTTACGGACATATTGGTAAATATTGAAATTGTTACAACGCTGCTATCTTAGCAACAATGACATAAACAAACTTCTAGGGCAATGTCAAAGTTAGTGCGAAACAATAATCGGTAACGTTCAAGATTATTTAGTGTAAATTCTAAAGAACGGTTTGCAGGTGCATCTCGGGACCGATAAAAAAGTTGCGCGGGTAACGTACAGGGATATGAAGTGTAGGATAATCCTGATCACACTTCCATGCATTTGAAGCGGTGGACGCCTTATTTTTACGCCCTAGAGCACCTGCAAAAGGAGCAAGTTTTACTTTACTGTCGGAGTTCTCGGAAAAACAGCACTGTGTTGGTGGTTCAATGGTTAATGGGGAAGTGGAGCAAAACACACTAAGTTTTATCTCCGTGAATAGTAAATACCAATTAGAATAGTGCCTAGGAGTAGGCGGGGAAACCTAACAGTTCGTTTGAAAGTGGAGGATGATCGAAAAATTGACGAATAACAGCTATCGACAGGAAAAAGTTTGAAATTTATTGGGTGCATTATTGAGAAATATCAACAACGAGGAAAACGATGTTTGCAAATGAAGTAATATTACCCCGAGAGCGGTATATATGAAATGGAGGAGGTATAAGTGCAACTGTAAAGAGAAATCTTGAGAACGAACTTTGAAGATTTCAGGGCTCCATAATCTGCGAGCACTTCTCCTTTCGGCCCGTCTTAACTGTAAACAGGAGTCAAGGTTTTTTAAATTATTGAGTACACATGTACAGCTTGGAAAATTAGGCTCACGCGATATGGGCTTAGAGGGTCTCTAGCTATTAATGGCGCGAATGCTTCTAAATCAGGTGCTCTTGAAAAACATATCAAATGTCGCTTCGGAATATACTAACTTCTATTCGTAGGGACCATTTTTCCGTTGTCGTCATCTATTTTGATGTTAGCTATAAGATCGAAAATGTTCAGAGGATTTTTACTCGGAAACTGTTCTCTCAAGTTGCACCCGGTACTTCTTTTACTCAGAGATGTCAGCTGGCGAACATTAAGTTTTTGTGAGTAAGAAAACTCAAAGCTGGCATTTGCTTCCTTTTTCGAATTAACTCTAGCTCCATTCTTTCTCTCATTGACACTCTCACTCCGAGAGATCGGTCTTATGCCACGTGCAACTCCTCCATGGTGATTCCGCCACCAACTCTTTGCCTACATCTAGGCGGTCCCTCTTCTTTGCTTCCAAATATGCCTTTCTTTGGAATAATCTTCCGCCAGAAATTAAGTCATCGCCTAATTTACGGGTATTTAGGTCGAAATTACGCAAGCACCTTACACCGGAAAGTATAAAGGCACTGTTAACGGTTTCATTCCCGAACACTCAGGTTTTTGACATCGAGAAGGCTACTCCTGGTATTTAGTGGTAGATCAAGTGGTAACCCTCAATTATATCATTCAAAACCCTGTTATGAATTGGTTTCTAAATCCACTGCTATCACTCCTCCCCCATAGCGACAATTTTCGCGGTTCTTGATGTCATCTCCCGCGTTTCGACCTCATGCGGTCTGTCGACGGTCACGGCGGAACCCTCAGTATTCGCCGTCTACTAGTAGTTTGGTCATACCTCCCCTCCTCACTCCTCGGTTGGGTTTGAAGCGCACTGTGTCTGATCGCGTCTGGGATCCTCTCGTCTGGTCCATTTGATGCGAATAGTCTCATCCGGCGTATAAATCCTGCCCTGACGATGTCGGTTGTGAATCCCGTATACAATACAACATGCAGGCCGGTCCTGTCCGACCCGTATACGTACTCTTCAAGGCTGACATTTATTTCTGCCCTGACGATGTCCGATTATAATCTGTTGTATACCGCCACTTACAGACCAGTCCGGCCAGCATTTTTTGTTATTATTTTTTATCGAGGGATTTTTATCTTCTGTCGCCAGTCATTTTTCTTAACGGACTACTAATTCAGAAACTGAATTGCATGTTGTACGTATTCTGCCTTCTTCGTCTTAAATACTAAGTAAATTTATTTTTACTTGCTTGATGGGACCCCGACGGGTCTTTTATAAAAAATTGTAAAGCCTTTAATAAAGTGGCACATAAAGGCGCATGGTTAAATAAGTAGCTTTGGGGTTTTAAATTCCCCTATAGACATTATGAAGTCATACCTGTCTAATCGTAAACAAAAGGCTTCAGTGGAATCTTTATTTTCAAATATGAGCCTTATTGTACAAGGTGTCCTACAAGGCACCGTTTTCAGTCCTCTTTTGTTCCTGCTTTGCATAAATGATAGCTCGTCGGCAGTTAAAAAATCCTTAATCTTTTACTTATTCCGGTGATCTCAAATGTGTATAGTCATTCAATAAATCTACGAGCATTCATTGCCTGGGGTAAATCCCTGCTGACTTGCCTGCTCATTCAGCCTGGAGCTCCAAATGGCTAACGGACTTTTCTGCGTCAAAATGTCGCTATGCGTGTTTTGGAACTGATAGTCTACCACAACCAGCGGTCGTTCAAGACACACCTATGATTGGATGTGCCACCAGGGAGTTAGGTTTAGGCCATACCAATAATCTCGATCTCTCGTCCCAGGCTGGCAAAATTACAACCAAAACTGTCCAAATTTGTGGCTTCATTTCTAACAATTTCTATCTTCCCAAAATTGAGTTAAGACTTTATCGAATGTTTGTATTTCCCCTACTCGAGTACTGTTGCCCATTCTTTGGTTTGATGAACGAGGATTGTCAGTAAAATTTTGAAAATGTTCAAAGACGTTTTATTGGAAGACTCTTAGGCACGGAACATTAAAATATCTTCTACTCAGACAGATTCCAACTCACAAGCCTAAAATTTCTATGGGTTCGGAAACTGGAAACAGGCTTTTGTCTCCTCTTTCGCATTAATTATAGTCCAAATCTCCCTCGAATTCCGGCCCTTACCCACGGGAGTCGCCCAAAATATCTTCGTAATTCTTCCTTGATTATAATTCCATCCGATTCTTCCACCTCGAAGCTCTCTCTTTTTTACGTGTCCAGGTATACTTTCCTCTGGAATAACCTTCCAATTAATATGAGAGCTTCAGATGAACTACAAACTTTTAAAAGAAGGCTTCGCTTTTATGTGAAAATAGACTCGGTCAAACTTTTATCCTCCTCATCCCTGCCGGACAACTTTCTCTAGGACACTGATGAAGGTTCACCGGGAATTTAGGAAGCCTCCATTAAATTACCGTCTCCGCTCACATTATATTCTTTTGTGCGTAACATCGCTCCCTGGGACCCCTCACATGAAATGTTAATTTCTTCGATTTTTCAGTTCATGCATCGTGCCTGTCACAGAATGCGATAGATTTCCTGACAAACTCTCTCAAAGAAATAGCTTGTCTAGTTTGACGGGAACACCCTGGGTCGCCTCAGTTTTACCGATCATCGACACTCATCTGAATTCCATTCTGGTGCCCACGATTCCAACCCTAAAAATCCCACAGCGTTAAATTTTGCGGTTTTCACGGTCATCTAATCATTTCGATCCCAAATGGTCCGCCGACGGTCTTGACGAAACCCTCTGTATTCGCCATCTACTAGTAGTTTGGTCGCATCTGCCTTGTCGTCTCCTCGACTGGACTCTAGGCGGATGGTGACCGACAGCGTCTGGATTCCTCTCGTATCGCCACTTGTCGTGAATGGCCTCATCCGTCATATGAATTCCGCCTTGATGATGTACGTTCCGAACCTTTTACTCAAAACCGCATGCAGGCCAATTTTGTTGGACTCGCATACTTACCCCTTCATGAAATCTGGTATACACTGCCATATACATGCCGGTCCTGCTCGCTTTTTATCCCTTCATGAGCGACGGTTTTTGTTTTCCTAATCTGTTAGTCTAGTCATATTCATTTGTTTGTGTGATAGGAGTTTTTTCATTGCTCGCTCGTCATTCCTCGTAACCGGCTACTTATTCAATAACTGTAAATTAAGTAGTATTTAGATTTTGCCTGCCTATTCCAAAATTCATATAAAAATTTTTCTTACATGCTAAGATTAGACCCCTAAGCGTCTTAAATAAAAATGATTGTTATTACTACCTGTGGGAAGGTCCTGTCCGACTGCATATTTATCTCTCCATGAGCGACAGTTTCTTCGCCCAAAAACCTTATTTAATCACATTGATTCAATCGTTTTTCAAAAAAAAACAACGGAGGTTTATTTAATAACTGCAGTTTTACGATTGAACTGACGCCGCTCTCTACGGGATGGGGGCATCCTTCAACAGACGCCGTTCCTGTGGGTCATAATGCGCGTTATGGGCCGGCGGAGGAGGTAAAAATGGATGCTGGGACGATTCCAATGTATAATATGACGAATTCTGCCCTGGTGTTTGTTAACTACACAGGATGACAGGCGAGTATGTAAGTTACCGTAACTGGTTAAACGTCAGACGGGGAATACTCGCGTTCATTGTATGGGACGCAATTACGGGTGGAATACGGGGGCCGGTCTGGGAGCTCCGGTGTTACAGGACTTGCGGACGGAGTCACAGCGCTGAACAGTCAGAAGTGTTCTAGACTGGGACAGGAATGATCTGTGTGTTAACTTCTGGATTATTTGTCGTCAGCCATGATGCAATCCCAGACCTGAGCAGACATGCAGCTCAAGCCTTCAGCCTTTGAGTATTAAATTAAACTCGCTTTCATTACACTTGAGGACAGTATTCTGTCGGTCCTTCATACATAGTACGACTACCAGCTCCCATCAATTTTTCCTTGGCGTTCAAAGTAAAATCACAAAGATCCAAAGATTTATCGATGGGACCATTTTACCGCCAAACTTCAGTTATCTCCCTTTCAAGGCTAAAATTCACACAAATGTCGGCCGCTCGAAAGGGCTTCTACGGTAACACTGCGATCCTTTACATCCAGATTCTTACTCGGGATCAACAATCCTATTCGTCCGTCCTCGAAACTGATGAACTCGTTGAGCCTGTAGCGAACTGGTGATTTCTATGTCTCTGCGCTAACCATGCCTCTGCGTTGCTGCGTCAAAAATGCAAAAGTGCTTGTTGCACTTCACTGCAAGGAATCGCCTGTTAACGCGTTGGGAATTATCATGAGAACTATGGTACTGACCTACCGGTGAGGTTCGGAACACTAGAGACTACTCAAGCCTCGGACGACTGCTTTGCTAGGTACAGTCAGCATCATTCGTTCAAACCAGTGTTCTGTCAAACCGACCTCCTGAACGAGGCGAAAAACATCTGCCTCGGCGGAAGTTGTCAAAGGCGCATGAAACCGATACAAATGTAGGCTTCGTTCTTTCTGAAAAAATTTCTCCCACCCTTATTATCGACGGAACTGATTATCACAATAAAGGTTTAGCACTCTTGACCCATTTAGTACCGTAAAAGCCACGGCATTTGAATGGAAGCAGAGTTGTGTCAAGACTAAGGAATTTTGGTCTGTCATTGCCGAGACTCTACACATTGTAATCGTTTGTGTTGGATATGCCTATACACAACTCCCTCCCCAAGCACTTTGGCGCAAAATCACTTCTGGTACGGAAATGTTGGTAAAGGGGCTTATAAATACAAACTTTTCAAGAAACGGACAATACGGTTGTAACTACATTAAAAGTCAGGAAATCATATTTGCGCGAGATACGTGTTTTACTGTCATGAGTAACTCTGGATCCAACCTCGCGTGGTATGCGAGGTAGCCATAGGGAACTGCAAGATCTCATGAAGGGAATGCTGCACGCCACTTTTTGGGGAAGGGCCAAGTATCTGGTATGGAAACGGAATGGCCAATGAACTTTCGGTAAGACTGCAATGACCCATTCGTGAAAGCCCTTCTTACCACAAGTCCCATATTAGAGGTGGTATACTTCCTTGTATCCTACCGTCTTTTAAATCAACTTTTGCGCAGTATTATGGCCTTCTGAAGACGGACAAGCCCAGCCTCTAAACTGTTGATCGCTCCAGGAATAGAGATTGCTGACAACAGACACTAAATCTCGTCCAAACAATGCTGCCCTGTTACTTGGTAGCCCTCCCTGTCATGACTTTTTGCGCGCTCTGCCAAGATGAGTTGCGTCAAATCTACTCTGCTGAGGGAATTGCCATGGTAAGGGTACCCTTGTAATGGTCTAACTGACTCTTCGCTCCCATACACTAGTAACTTCCCAGGTCTGTCAGCCGACTGTCGGCGCAGTGGATGATGTGGTTCATATAACACCTCCTGCGCCTGCACTCCAGTGGCTAAGGCCTCAGCACCGCACGACTACCTCATGTCATAAACCAATACAGCCCACCATCGTCATATAGCAGTCGCGAGTAGCCCGTCTGAGCCCAGCCAGCACATGGCCCCTTCATAGGTGGGGCTGGGAAGGGGCTAGGTGGGGCCAGAACCCCCTCTGGATTGAAACATTTGAAGTGTATTTGCATCGACAGTTATGTTTCAAAAGCACCACTCATTGTACCTTCTTTGGCATTAAGAGGAACTAATTTATCAAAAGTAGCTTATGAATCATGGAAAAAGCATTCGTTTAGGCCCACGAGTCGCAGATAATATCGTGCGTCAACCAATGCTGTTTTTATGCTCTTTATAACTGTCTTAGTTAATTTATGTATCTTATGCTAATTGTTTTGGTATTTACTCACCAACCAGTTCAAGTAGTCGACTTGTATGTCTATGTATGTACTATTTAACATTGGTGTTCATAGTACAGTTATACGAATTGTTTATCGTATAAATTGAAAAACAGGCATCCCAAGAAATTTAATTAGAAAGGTGAAGTTCTTTGGGAAACAGCAAAATTTCATTGTGAATTTTCGAGACTGGTTCCCCAGCTCGTCTTCAGACAACGGGTGTGCAAAAACAATTAACTTTTAGACTGAGTCTAGCAAAAGGAGTCCATGATTGATTAAGGTTGTCATCTCGGGATTGGCTGACTCAGTTTGAATCTGTCCTTAACGATTTTGTATGCGGCATCTAAATCGATATGCCGGTTGATGCATGCCTCATCTGAGTGCATTGCCTCCAGGAATTCACGGCCTTTTCTTGTTTGGCAGGCGCCAACAATGCGAGTGTTCTCCCATGCGAATTTATCGTTTTTAACTGCAAATCCGAAGCAATTATGAAGCGTAATTACTGTGGATCTCACCGAACCACCATATACAAGCGCATTAAGCGCCAAATGAAGGCATATTATGAGGCCACTGAAGAGCCTGAGCCTGAGGTTCCCTCAACGTCGACGGCAGTTGGAAATGAATCCCCTGAACGATAAATGCCTATTATGGGCTCTGAAACTTCTGCCGGCAGGTATTAAGTGTGTGCGCCTCAGGGGACTCATCATACAGGTCGATATTTTAAAGGAGGGCCAAAAGTGGGTGAAAATCTGGCGTCCCCTGCGCATTTTTTTCGTTGGTGGGGCCAGGCGGGGATATCGTGTTGAATTCTCCGCCACAGCCCCTTCATAGCCCCACCAAGCCCCTTCATAGCCCCCTCTAGCTCCGTCATATTTGAGCGGGTTACGTGGGGCTGGTTCTGGCAGGGTTAATTATAGGTTGACCAGGCCCAAAGGCTAGTTGGTCCCCTCACCAAATGGCCATTTTGCGCTAATAAACTTGACCCTCTGCTGTTCCAGCGTACCTGTGAATTTTATTTCACTGGTGGAGCCAGGCGGGGCTGTCGTGTTGAATGCCCCGCCAAAGCCTCTTCCACAGCCCCGCCTAGCCCCTTCATAGCCCCCTCTAGCCCCGCCATTTTCGATGGGGTTACGCGGGGCTAGGAGGGGCTGGTGCTGGCAGGGAGGCGAGCATGGAGCCGAGCTGATTACTGAAAATGACATACCACGAGTGCGTCCTTTCCCGTGAATTTCCCTTCTTGAAAATCGAACCTCCCCTTCGCGAAGGACCTTTTTTTTCTTTCAAATACGAGTACGCTCAGGACAGACTGATTGATAAAACTCGAGCGCAACACGATTTATTCAGCAGACAGCCGTAGACATTTGTCGTTGCACCACACACTCTTCTCTCTGTTCATATTTTCCTGCAGATGGTATGCCCTACACAATTAGTGAGAAGAGAGACAAAACGTCTCCGCGGTGGTATTGTCAGATGGTTGTGTGTTTGTGATCGGCGACCAAAGCATGTGGCCTGGTACGGGGTCATACTATGAAAACGTGCTATGCTCTGTGGAGGCACGCCATATACGAAGACCAGCAGACTGGAGGGGACAGCGAAACTCGTCAGAATCTTGGAAGGCTGTTGCTCCCATGGCGAACCCACGTACAAGCCCCACCGCAGTTGCATTCAGAGGCAGCATCATTGTTGCCGGCGGCTCAAATAATGGCACGTTTGCGAC
>CACRXP010000045.1:964536-998024 GCA_902702965.1 Spirometra erinaceieuropaei | reverse complement strand
ACTGATCGCATCTCATACAGCTAAAAGAACTGTGCGTCATAGCTACTGACAGTTATCTCATTATGTATTATGCAGGGTCACCAATCAAATTAATGAAACTAAACTGGCCATTTCAGGCCTATTTGACGTTAGCAACCAGATTACTTCAATCTCAGGTGCTTGCGTTACCCTGATCTACTGGGTCACTGGGTATTTAGATCAGACCATTGTAACACTTGATCTGACATGTCCACGTTTGTCAGCTGAGGGATTCTCCCCTCCCGTACCCCCTGCCGTAATTCGAAACAAATAGTTGAATGCCACACCCGGGCGATATTGTATAGCCTGACTGCAATCCCACCAAATTATATGGGGAACGCCAAGTTCGTCTGGAAGTCAAAATTCGGCGGAAAACTCAAGTTCTAAAAACCTCCACCCATCCGCTGGCAAGGTAGAGTTTAGAACTTACTAGTAGGAAAACGCGCACAAAACCCCCAGGTTTTCCACCCCTGATAACAACTTTCTACCCCTTGTCTAGCCCTGCGCTGGCAGCTCAGATTTGTGGGCTTGTGCGCGTCTAATGATCTGATTGGCTAACGGAACACGACCTGCGCCAATCAAACGAAGGGTCTGCTGAGCGGATTGCGCCTTCAGGGTCTACTGACAAGAGTTAACTACTCACGGAGCTAGCTGTAGACCAACCGTAGATGCTAGCTCTGCGCAAGCGTGATGGTATCAGGGAACCCAACAGTCCACCATTTTACCGTCTTTCCATGCAAGCTGACTTTTGGCACTTCAAGTCTCTTCCGAATTCCGAAGACCTGCCAAATGACGTCAGCATAGACTGTTGGCACTGCCTGCGTTGAGTGAACAGCAACACTTCAAAGTGCAAGACACACCCTCGCGGCTGACAGGTGGAGTCTATATTTGGCGTCTCTGTAAGGACTCTGGGTAGAGCACGGTTGAAAGTACCCCCTCCCCGATGGCAGGTGGCTTTGCGGAGGTTAGGGTAAGTGTTGGGGTTAGGATGGTTAGTGCTGAGTTTAGGTGAGTTAGTGTTGGGATTGGGATGGGGGGGGGGTTAGCCTGAGTGTGGTGACTAGTGTTCATTTTGGGAAACAATAATAGGTACTCCACAGAATCTAGCGCAAAACCACCTGTAGTACGGAGAGTAATTATGTCCATTTCCAACCCACTTATGATTTTTTGATTTGGCCTCCAGATTTAGTTTTACAGAAATCACGTTCCTTTCGAATTTTTTGTTGAAAGCTATGGGCCATATCGATTTAAACAGCCCTGGATGCACTGCGAATCACCGGAAATGGCTCACAGCAGTTTTTTAGAATCGAGGGCAAAAGTCCACATTCCCACCCCCGGGGCGGCACTCCAAGATTCCAGGACTGTCAGATACAATGGACACAATGTTCTCAGTTTTGCGTCATTGCTTTGGTTTCTGACCTTTGTGCAGGTATCCGGCTTGCCGGATGGGCTTTCCAACCATACCACGAAATACGTGCTACTGCAGTGTCTATTCTGCGGACACCTGAGTCGGCTTGTTTCGCAACCAGTCTTCTCTGGGGACTGCTTTTTACAATTGGCCACTTGTGGACTCACAGAACGATCATGATGTGGGCTAGCGGAGCGGTTTGAAGAAGGAGACACGATCGCTTCGACAAGAACTTTATTAGCCTGAGGTTTCGGATTCCTACTCGAACCCATCGTCATCTCTCACTACTGGCGGTTAGAGTTGCACTAAGACCGGGGGCAACCATCAGGCGTCAAGTAATGAAACCGAAAGACCCGCAGTCACGGAAAGAAAGGTCGGGACTAGTTTATCGGATCTGGTGCCGTTGCGGACAAAGCAACTACGTCAGAGAAACCGGAACGGTTGAACACGCTGCAGCGGTGTGGAGAAATGACGTCAGCTCTCAAGTTGCGGCTCATTCGACGAGATCCGGCCACACATTCAAATTCGATGAGACCGAAGTTCTCGCAAGAGGTGACAGCCGCGTTAGCCGGGAGCTGCTTGAGTCATGATTTACTGTCTCCCAGTCCATTAACAAGTACAATGATCTTCCCATTCCATACTCGGTGCTGAGACTTCGCCTAGGTAGAGTAATTAGCCACGCGGGGAGCGCAAAGGTAAACACCTTTCCCAACACCAGGGTCGGTGCGTCAGATGGTCGAGCAATCATCACCAACATGCAACGCACGTGATGAGATTGCAGCAGTTAACGACGCAAATTCCGGCCATTAAACAGTCATCACACCACGTGCAACGATCTCTGATGAAGGGGGGGGGAGAGCCATGAACATTGATAGGTATGCGGTAGCATGGCGACTGCATCCAATACATACTGCAGCCCTTGTGCGTGAATCGCCCGTATCTGCTTTTGTCCCTGGTGATGGTTTCGAGCAGGAATCCGAAACGTCAGGCTAGTGAAGCTTATGTCCCAGCGATCGTGTCTCCTTCTTTAAGTCTGTTCCCTGGGCCTCGTCTCCTCGCTCCTATTGGTAACTGAGCGGCTCCCTACCAGCAGTTCTTGTTGTCATGTCCGCAGAGAAGGGGAATATATTGACGGTCGATGAGAGGTGTGGTTTGATCCCTGCTTCTAGAACGGATTATGTAGTAGATGCTCCGGACCAACACGGGGCTCCATCTGATTCTGACAGACTATCGGAAATGCACACCCACAACAAATGCCAACGTTGGTGACAGGCCCACGTTGCGCTAATTGGAATCCCTGTCGTCTCCTATTTTTGATTGTCTTGTGCCATGATGTGCAGTGGCACGCCTAGGTGTAGATTTCGCCGTGACATACACCCGCGCCATCTCCATCCTCTGGCCTACTTGATTTGGTAATGACAGCGGGCCAAGGTGGGGGAGGAGAGAGTGCAGTGATTGCTATCACTATAAACCAAATCACGACCAATCATCGTCCCTGCTCTCACCCTGCTCTGGAGCACACGATGGACATAGTCGAAACCGGCGGTCAAACTGTCGGTCTTATCCAAACATTTGGCCTCCTACCACGCATGTCATTCCAATCCAGGAAAATTTTATAACAGTAACGACTGAAAACTGAATGGGATGAAACTTCAAAAAATCTGGGCAGTCTTTGAACTACGGGATGGTTGGGTTGACGGACCAGGCTAAATGCAGGGCCACGTGTAACCCTCTTAGATGGAAAGGTCTGAAGGCGTATGCAATGCCAGTAACGGCAAACCATGGCCCTCGCAGCCTGGTCTGCGCTGACAGTTCCCTGACATCTAGTTCCCTGCCGGTAGATGCGCTTGTGCTCCCCTTGTGTATACAGGTGGTGGGCATGACTACCCAGCCATCATCCTCGTCCTTCTGACCCTTGTTGGGGTGTTGTTGTTGGTGGTGAAAAATCCTGATCAGGTATATGTTGTGGACCAGGGGGTGTGGTGGCACGCCTAGGCGCGGGCCCGGCGGTGCCAGGCACCTACTTCCTTCCTCGACTCTGTCTTGTCACCGGGTCCTTGGTGGGGAGTGGGGAGGAGAGAGAGCGGTAGATGCTGCGCAAGTCTGCTAGCATTATAAACTAATCCACGCGCAAGTCACCCTGCCTGCTGCACCTTGTTGTGTAGCACACGGGGGACATTGTTAGAACCGACGGTCGAACTGTCGGTTCAAGGCGGGTGACGGGGAGAAGGCTGGGTAGATGCCACGCAAGTCTGTCTCACTAACGCCCAAGTCAATGATGCTGGGCCTGCGGTGGACGTCATCGGTTGTGATGGATTAACTTTGCGATCTATCCAGCTACAGAACGTCGGGTTGATAAAATCTCCTCCTTCTGTTTCCTCACTAACACCAGGGTCCCCCGTTCAAATAAGGACTAGTTTCGACACTTGCTTCATCAAAGTTTCAAATTTAAATGCATCAGTTTCCACCTTTGCAAAAGTCAGTCATAAACAGCACCTCGGTTCGAGGACGATGAACGTTTCGAAAGTCTACGGGCCAATGTACGGTAGTGACTCGATTCATGGACCGTTGTGCATAGTAGGCCATATACGGACAGGTGGTATTTCGACTTATCTGACTTTGAAGGATGGGTTGTTTAGACGCCATTTTTCTGCATAAAAATCAGGTTACTTTCAGGTACCGTTTGAAATTTCACAATATTTCGAAAACTTTCTGTGTTGTTGCATGTTACAAGTGTGGGTGGCAAATTTGTTCTTTTCGCCGTAAAAGAACATTAAAGCAAATGAGGCAAGTTTTCACAAACGGATCCAGAAGACTGGACTCTATGGTCATGAAAGTCAGGCCATATCAGGTATGAAAGAGTCCATCCTCTGTAGAAAAAATAGGAGCGGATTCGCGCCCTGGGAAAAAATGCCGGAACGGATTTTGTCTTTTGTCGGATCTGAACGGATAGCGAAATCAGATGCTGAGGGCCTGTCGCGAGAAACTTTAGTTGGTATCTTCAGTGCCAGCGAGATTAATCTGCTGCGAATAATTAGGGAAAGAAGTTCTATTTGAACTCCGTAGGACGCAGCAAAAACGGTACACATGTAAACAAGAAATCATTATTCACAGAGAACGTTTGTCTATTTCTGCTGTAAGACTGAAAAAATGTTCAAGAAATTTTGTTTTCATTTAAAAAAATCCGATGATAATGCCATTTAATGTAGGAGCTTAATATGCCCGTGTTTTCTATTCTCTAGGGAGAATGTGAATAACCAGTCTTTATTGTGAAAGGGCGTTTAACCCTCCGATCAGATCCGTATTTATACAGACCTGCTGTGGAGGTAAAGACCGTCCCATGGTCGACGCTCAATGGCCATCAAATTCGGATTGTCGCAATCCTGCAGAATATCTTTGGTCATAAGGAGACTCACCAAAAGAGAATAAAGCCATTTTGGGATATTGCGCCTGTTCACCGCTTTAAAAAAGGCATTCTTATAACTATACCGACCTTAATGATATGCTTTGGAAAACGCCCAGTCTCTTCGCGTGTGGCCTCCGAACACTTTTAATTACTATTAATAGCAGCTACCTGAACCTTTTTGAAACTACTTTTTACTCATCGGAATAAATTGGAACTAGGCACAAATAAAATTAGAACGTTTATATGCAAGAAGAGCTTGATTATGCGTCCGATAACCGTTTTGACAGGACCAGAATAGAAAATTTGACCGTTTCCAAGTTTGAAACACTCGCTAGTGCATTACCAACCAAGTATTGATATTTTGCATTTACTAGCATTTCACATTATCATCTCCTTTTGATACGCTTCGTTTCATCTGACCTCGTTGAAGTTAGCATTACTCAAGACACTTGTAGCATACCCACCTTCTGAGCTCTTGATCTTCTAAAAGTGCATAATCCAAACTACCTGCTTTGAAGAACTGACATTTTAATGCTAAACGCCGATGTCGGCGGCGTTTGCATTACGGGAGGCCATTTTCCTCGAATTCCACGACATCTCATGTGATACGTCACGTGCACGCCTAATTCGAGGCGAGGCACGCGAGATTGGTGGTTTATACATTACAAAACAGAATTTCCTGTGAAGTTCACGACATTTCTTGAGTTATGGCACGTGCATGAAGAACTTCACCCGCCCCAGTTAGGGTTTTATTCGACTTGTTTATTATAAATATTAATTAGTGGGCACCCGGATTCAAAATGTCAAGCAACTGTCTTACACGCCAAGTAGAATAGTTGCTCAACTGGCCTCGCGAGTTAAGAGGATGGAGCTCAGTCGATTCGACAAGCTGATGACATGTGCGTGGAGGCAAAGAAATATGACAGCCAGATAGTTAAGAATTAGCGGAGTTTCTGATTGAGTTAATTATCCCTGCAGTTTAATCTATCCGACACAGTTTTCTAGTTTCCGCAAGGTTCTGGCACATTTACATGCATTCAAACGCAAAGGAAGTGCTTACATGAATCTGATACATTCAGGGAGTAGGCAAAATAATCCCGTTTATTTGTGTTTCCACCAATTGTGTAGTTTCGTTAGTGATCTTCACGGCTGTTTGTGATGACCAAACGCAAAACTACTATCTACCTTGTGTTTCTATGGCTTCTTTTGTACTTGCGTCCTACTTTCTGGCGATGCACAAAAAGCTTAGAGTGGATATGTGCTCTACTGTAACCTTTATAAGCAGCACTAGTAAATGCAGTGGCGCACTGTTTTATGAGCGGGCATTTCATGATCTTCAAAATCTCATAATTCGAAACTCTCTTGAAACCGGATTTTATCCTTCCTTGAAGTATAAACATGAAAGCAAATGCTATTTTCTGAAAAAATAATTGAAAGAATAAATATTTTTAATGCACGTTCCTAGGAAATATATTTGAACATATAAGGGAATCAAAAATCAATGAGAAAAATCCATACAACTTACGTAGTCATTTTTTACAGAGTGTAGTAAAGTAACTGAAATAACTAAATTATCTTTGGATTATGCTGCAAGGTAATTAATATTACAACCCTACTTATGTATTCTTTTCTAGTCCAAAACGCATTTTAGAATTTCGATTAACATTTCATGAATAAGCACATCTATTGTAACTGGTTCATAAAAAAAACTATAAACTGCCAAGGTTTGGTTAAATATTCGCAGACTCCTGGCTTTTGCATACGTAACACGCCAGCCATTTCCAATTAATTTCCTCCTACCAAAACGCTATGCAGTGCGGCATTTCGCAGGTTCGATGAATACTAATCAGTTCCCGGATCATGGGAATATGAAGTGATGCAGATTAAATAATTAAAATTTATTGGTTATTGGGGCTTTTAAAGGGCCGTCGGTCGTTTTTTGAAGTGACAACTTAATGACGATATAGTGACTTTAAAAACTTAAGTAACTCACTTTTACCAACTACTTTCAAACCAAACGACGTGTACTACGCAGGCAAAAAGGACCACGAAAAAGAGGTATCGACTACGGTACGCTCCGGCGCTCACCAACCGTTATTTAGAGTTTTGACTTACAAGTGACATGACCTTGGGTTACTTCACGTCCAGCCTATCGTTGTGCTGAGGAAATTAGGGAAATTCCGACTATCACGAACGACGAGGTCCGCGGTGCGCCCTACAACAAGGTAGACGCAGTGATGGTGACTTGCTCATGAATTGGTTTGTGCCGGGGGCAGACTTGCGCTCCATTTATCGCACTCTCTCCTCCCTCACTCTGCCGTGCCCGGTGTTGAGACAGCGTCAGCAAGACCGGAGACGCAATGATTGACGGAGCTGAACAGTCCGTCTGGCCCTGTCGAAAGCGCCTCCTCCGTGCACTACGGAAAGGCTTTTCACAGGATCTGGAAAAGGGACGGTTCTGATCCCATCTTAATAGGATTGCCGTAGAGGCCACATCAAGAAGGGAACATTGCAGTCTACCTCTCCTTCCTGATTGGGGAAACTAAGTTATCACGTCGGTTGGCAGCCTTCTAAATCACAGCATTCAGCGCAAAATGATAGCTTGAAAGCGCGTCAGATTGTTTTAAGTGAGGAATATGAACTGATTGTCGTAGGAACGGGATCGTCAATGTGGACCTCACACTCTTTCTCTCTCTCTCTCTCTCTCTCTCTCTCTCCAATCCCAGCCCACTGTTCGAGACAGGCAGTTATCTGTTGCGAAGAGTGGATGGAAGTGCTTGACAGAAGTAAAAAGTTCGTCTGCGCGTGCTACCCACATGACCCGCTCCCCACACCAGGGATGGGCTACTTGGAGCTCGCATGCACTAGAGTGCCACAGTACCCACATGGATAAGGAGTGAAGAACACGCCCCCCTTTTACGAGTCTGCGGTGGATGATGCAGGACAGATTCGCGTATGAGATGTTGAGAAGATGTGGGATGGTGGAATTTGGTGTTCTGTGGTTTATCGTAAAATTCCGCTAATACCATGTGGTGACTTAATGTGTGTGAACAGAGCCGGCGTATGTTGGTGCACCTGGCACTGGGTCGCCAGCCCTTGTGTAATTGGTTCTCAGTTGGCCGACCAGGTTAATGCGTGATGTGCATATGTGGTGTCATTGTGGGAAAGATTGGTTAGTATCTGCTGGACTTTATGCGGCAATGGTATAACTGGTGTATGTCGCGCGGCTGGAGAGAAACTGATAGTGCTAGAGATGGGGGACTTATCGGTTGTGCAAAGTTGGCCCTACAATGACGACATTGCGGTGAATTCCGCCGGCGTGGATACGCATGGAACCGAGTAATCCCATGCGATGTCTGACCGTGCGTGGACTGTGCGAACTGTTGATGCAAGTGCGGCGAATGTATGCGGGGAGGACTCCTGGCACTGAGTCCCCAATATCGGTGCGATGGATTTACAAGTGACCGGCAAGACCGATGTTCGGCGTGGAGGTTCGATCGCACTGGGGACAGGTTAGGTTCGAATCCACATTATTGGTGGTGTTGGTGGTAATCGTAATGATTGACGGGACGTCAGGAGCCTTCTTGCTGATGGTGGGGTCGGGATGACTGGCAGTCGTCATCGCGTCGGGATGATTGAGGTGGTGTAGGGCGGCAGCGGCGGAACGTCAAAGTTATCGTCATGAGCGCCCTGGGGCTTGATGCGGGGGTGATAATAAATGCTTTCGGGGGGGGGGGACAGTACGTGGGGTTGTCTTGCTGCTGTTAGAAGATGTCCGTCGAGGCCTCTGTAGCGAGCAGCCATAATGACCGGTCTGGCGTCACTGTTCAAGACCTCGCTGCCTCAAGGTCATCGACCATTTTGCAATGAACCGTTCCAGATGCGCTGACCTGAAGTCACACGCCCAACAGCTCGGGCATACCCGCGTCCGCACAGCCGCAGCTGCCCAGGAGGCCACTTGAACGCACCTCCCCCCTGCATCCGCAACCTAAGCCACTGGGACACCACCCCTCAGCAAATGCAACTCACACTGGCTGGACACCACTTGAGCTTTGCCCACGAGCCTACAAAAGCTGTTGCCAACCCTATCTCAGGGACTCTCAGGCATGACTGGACACAGTCAACACCAGCCCTGGCGTCTCCAGTGGCCACTGCTGCCTGAGAGGACAACTCCGGGTTCTGTATACATTTAACCCCCATTCTGGTGCTTTTCGTCTTCTTCTTCCAACATGGGATTCGACCTAGTGGTTGTAGCGCTCCGAGACTTATTCTCACTGTTGTGCCGCTACACCTCTCCGTGTGCGGAATGTCTGTTGACAGACGGGCGCACGCTTGGAGAGTTTGGGTATTGGCGATGAGGGTCAGCGGCGTTTAAGACTTGCGGGACGCACTTTTGGCTTTGGCAGACGAGATTCGGTCGGTTAATCTAGTCTTCACTGCTCCTCTCGAGGCCGGTCTGTCCTGTGCAAGGTCCCCTCAGGTCTGCGGGTCGATTTGCAGATGCTTGAGAGGCTTGCGAGATGGGCAAGGGTCCCGGGAATGAGAGTCTTTCCTCCTCACCGTTGCTGCGTGCTCAGCCATCCGCGTCCAGAGTAACCTCCCAGTTTCTCTGATGCTATTGCTCTGCCTGCAACTGCACCAGATCCGATAAATGGCTCCAGACGTTTGCTGTCCGGTCTTTCGGCCCTATGTCCTGACGCCCCATGGTCGTCTCTGGCCTGTGTGCAACCACAAATCCAGTTGGAGTGAGAAGGCCACTGGCGACCTCTAAGTCGTTAGTCACGTACGGAGGGGGTCGCCACATTGAGGACCGGTTGGATATGTTTTTTTTCTGCCGTTTTCGCAAGCAATGTTTGAGAAAGTTGGTCGGGTAGCCTTCCGCCATCAGTACCCGTCGAAAATATTATAATTCAATGACAAACCTCCGATGAAGAACCGCTTATAGTATTTTTAGAGTACGTTGTCAGCCCTTCGTAGGCAGGATGACGCTCGTTGACCTATACCGCCTCAAGGAGTCGGTGCCGCTGAGATGCCCACATTGGTTCATCGTACCGCACACGTCGCACGTAATTCTTTGGCAAGAGCAAAGCTAATTTTAAAAAATTGTCCGGCACAGAGAGCAGTCAGGTAGTGAAAAAATACTCGAAATATTGTTAAATGGAAATCATACATCTCCCAGTAAAGCAGGAGTGTCAAAACGCCGACAAATTTTTTAAACAGCAGTTGGCACTTCCGTGCCCCGCGCATATACTTAATTCTTGCCGCAGGGTGTCTTTGTAGCATTGCTATTGTCCCGCTAGTCAGAAATCACGTGTAACGACCTCACAAGAGAATAGTCTCTCGGGTAGGTTCTCGTCATCCATCCTCGTGCGATAATCACCTCAGCGCCGTTGCAGTTGCCTCCGGATGGTGCAGATGCTGAAGATTCCAATTTAACCCAGGACTTCTGTGTCCGGGATCTTGTCCTGCCACCTCAGCTTCAGAGATGAGGTAGAAATGGTTCAGTTTCCTAGGTTGTTTGGCGTAGACGGTTCATGCCTCCGTCCGGTAGAGTAGTGTCGTCGAAAATACTGCCCTGTACTTCTTGAGCTTGGTGTATAGCCCTTGGCGATCGCAGACTATGGCCTGTGGCCGGCTAAACGTCCGGCTAACTATACAGATCAGGCTAACCACTTCGTCGTCGATCCTAACACTTTTTGAGACTCTCCAGGCTTTCGGATTTGTCCACAATGGTCAGTTAAACTGTTGGGTCGTCTGTAATCTGTGTCTGGCGCCCGTGAATGCCAGACCACTGAGTTGGCCTTGTTGATGTTTAACTTCAAGTCGGGTCATCCGGGAACGAACAGACCTAGACTCACTTATACTGTCATCGTGGATGTTGTCCTGGCACAGCTTTGATCGTCCAGCTGTTCAGCTGTTCCCGGGACCGCAAGCTCTCCTGCTTGACGCGAAGGTGCTTACTCTGTCGGTCAGACTGGAGTTTGCCGACACACACGGGTTAGAAGGTCAAGAGCAAATTTTCTGCACAGTTCTTGAGTTCTGCTTTAAGACTGCGTCTGTGGTTGTGACATGACTGTCTGACGATTCCGCATGGGTTGAAAACTCTCACTCTAGTTTCCTCTGTCTCTCTCGAAAACATACACCGCGACCGTCTTGCTTCGCCCGCAGGCTCTTTGGATCACGCTGGTGAGTGGAAAAAGAAACGCCCACAATCGCGGTAGGTCAGTATAGGTCAGTATATTTTAAGAGTAATAGGCAATGCCTTTGATCGACAGATGCCGTCTAATGTAAACAAAGTGCTGGACACACCATTTGTGTAGGCCACTTTGTTAAGCACTAAGTTTTCATAAATGGTCGTATTTGCAGGGCGGGCGTGGCTTGGTTGTGCAAAGTCTGTAAGCGATATTTTCCCGAAATCATGCCTCGCCTAATGCTTACGTTGGGTGGTGCATCGTATCACGCGTGGCAATAGTTCATGTGTGTCAGTAAACTTCCTAATGGGACCTAAAGAGATATGTAACGTATATATCTGAAGTTTTAATAACAGTTTATAACGCAAGGCATGAGCGCAGTTTTAACACCCCCCCCCCTTTATATTTTCGACGACATTTTTGCTACTTATTTCCAATAGGCAGATCGGGTTGCTGTAGTGGAAGTGTTTGGATAACTGATAGCGTGGTTTACGGGGGGAGGGGGCGAACTTATTTCCCCATTTATTGCCCGAGTTATCCTTATGCATATGCCTTCCACTTGCACCCCAATTTCCAATTCATTACCATCCTTCTTACAGGTACTCAGGGCTATAATCAGGCACTGCAGATATGCTGCAAATATTTCCCTCGTTTACGCTAGCATTCCCTCTGGGCGGTTACTTTAATGGCAAAATCTTTCCCCGGCGTATTACTCGCTATGGCAGTTTGACTGTCGCGAGCGGCGATGTCCATAGTTTGCCCACAGTATAACATTCGCAAGGACAGTCACTGATACGTGAAGTAATTTACAGAGATAGAAGACTTTCTTTGGATTCACCTCACTCTTTCCCCCCTCATTCACCTGGGCCCGGTTCCTAGATCGAGTCAGCATGACCGGAGGCGTGGTCGGACTTAATGACTGACTAAGCTGAACAGACTGTCGATGAGTGTCACACGCGCTTGGTCTGCGCAAGCTGAACCTGGTTTCCACACAAACAGAAGTGAGACCGGCTCGAAACTCAAATGAGTGGGAGTGCCGTAGAGGCAACGCTAATTCCTCGCTACAATGGATATGACGCTCTTAAATCTATCTTGACCCGCTGGCAGAGACAGTTTGGAGGGTTTCTGTCTAACGTAGTAGCGCGGTGGCATTCAGTACTAGGAGTCACGTTACAATTATTTCCCCTTAACATGGCCTTTATGGCTTTCTCACCTATGTGCTATCTGAGACCTACCATTAAACGTAGGCTGGCGAATATTGGAAGAAGGAAGAGTTGTGTGTGGCGCGCGTAGGCGGTCTATTTAGTTTAAACGGCCAGTATGTCCGAATCCACGCCTATCGCTTTGTTCTCGTCCTGTCGTCGCTGCAATGTGGGTGTGGGAAGAGAGAGTGAGGCGAATGCGGCGCAAGTCCGTCTCACTATAAACTGATTCACACGCAAGTCATCGCTACTGGACCCACCTCGTGGGGCAACAGTGTGTGTCGTTGCTTGTGGAGATAGAAATGTCAGGGGGTTGTCATTATGGCGGGTTGTGATGTTGCGAATAATGTACAGCTCAGGCGCGTGTGCTTGTGAGCCAGTTCAAGACTACGTCCTTTGCCATGTGAATGATAATTTTGTTGACATAGCACTTGGTACAAAGTCCTCAAAATCTAATGACAGACGGCATTATCAAACCCCTATTACCTCAGTTTTAACCGCCCTGTTGTAACCACGTTCAGTCTCCCGAAACCAACATCCCCCCTCCAAAAAAGTAGAGGTCGTCAAACCTCATACTTCAAAGTACTGCTCCGGCTTCTGGCTAGTACCTAAGCTGCCAGTATGGTAAATCCTTCAGTACTGACTCGATGTTGGCTTTATCGACTAAGTAGAACCACGATATATATATATTTCGAAGAAAAATGAGTCGGTGTACCATCAAAGTAGTGGCGTTCGTTGACCTGACCTGCTTTCGCCTTTGAACTACAGTCAGGGGAGCGACGTGGTCGTTGGTTTACTCACCATGGGTTCATTAATGACTCATCTGCCATCCGCTGCAGTAGTGCATACACGAACTCCAGGTCAGTGAGTCATGCTACCCATCACTCGAGTCACAGCATACCGTCGGCAATCGAAATAAACTGTCTTCTTATCAAAAAGAAGAAGAGGCGTTCACCGGAAGAGGCTTATTGGAGGTCCGACGTCTCGAGCAGTCATTTCGTCTACCCGTCTACAGAGACCAGAAAGTCAGACGTGCAGGTCTCATTACATGATGCACTTTTGTCTGATGCGTAACTCGCCGATGCCGCTTGTGTGGCTGCATCCGACCTTAACCAGTGTTGCTCCCGCCCCGCTCGTTGACCGCGATGATACTTGGCGACCCCGAATGTTCCGCGCCGTGACCGTCCCCCGTCAAGAAGGTTTGTAGAACCAGATAGGGAGGAGACAAATTAATGTGGCATCGCCTTTTCCTTTCTTATCTACGAATACTATTGATGCGGGACCTTCAATATCTCTGATCCTAGCAGACAGGAGCTGAACCCCTTGTTCAGTTGATTGGACCGTTCACCTCAGTGATCTAGTGCTCCCTGGTTTTACCTTCGATTCTCGCAGTGCTTTTACAAGGACGACTCATGGTGGAATGCATGTCAGAAATGACCATCCCTTGTGAGTGATTTAAGCCCCATTCCAATTAAAACATCCTTTTCTGTTGTTGTGACTCCGATCTTTCCTCGGGGAATGCACCTCGATGCAGATGCGGTTAAGCAACTACCGCAAATACCGTATAATAATGAACTCTTAGATCCTGAAAGTGACAGCACCGATAAGAATATTCAAAGTACAACAACTGTAGCATAATGATTCCTCCCAGTTTTTCAAAAGTCCCTCTCAGACGGTCCTCATTTTGCTCTTACTGCCTCTCAGAAAAGTTTTGTCGTTGTTTTTTTGGAGAAAATTTAGGGCCACGTGACACCCTGGTGTGCGGTAGTCGGACTTTGAGCGCGTTCTAATTACTGCTCTAGGTGTACTTGTCACGATTTAGACCTAGACGCTGCGCCACTTTCGTTGCCCAGTCAGCGTGCAGATTTCGGATGATCGTTTGACAAGGGAAGAGAGAGTGAAGGTGAAGTTGCAGTAGCGCTACGTGTGATAATTTGTCGCAGTCACCTCTATGTCACCTGCCACGCATCTGAAACTTCTACGGCCTGCCGGTCGCTGTCACTTGGATGATTACCAGGACTGAGGGCCAGGCCTCAGTCGTCCCGTCTCAATGTGACCTTTACGGAAATGTCACTTTTGTACGATCCTGGGACGCCCCGTCGAGGCCTAGTGCGCGTTAAGCACCGAAACGTGTGTGGAACGCGTAGACGGGTTGTTCGGTACTGTCAGCCACTGCGTCGAACCTCGTCTCCGGGGCTCTTGACGTCGTCTTGCCACCGGGATGGGGTAGACTTAGGAAGGGTGAAATTAGGTAGGTTACGAATGAGTCGAAATAGACGGATGTTTGCTCAGGTCTCTAATGCGCGCACGTCTGGACGATTCGCGCGATTTTTGGCACGCTCTCCCAACAAGCTTCCTATAGGTCTCCCTTTCGGACTGATAAAGTGGAGGAAGATTAGTATACGATAGCCCTGACAAGGAGGGTGTTTGAAGGGTTTACTTGCACATGGGATTCATGCCCTCCCTTTCCGCTCTGAGCCGACATGACTTTCTGCAGCAAACACTGCCTTATTATCGAAATGTGTTTATGTAGCTTTAATGACCACTTCCAAAATACGGGAAAGCACACAGAGAAAACAAGGGAAGTTACAAATAAATATGAAGGCAGAATTGCTAAAAGTAGTTCTGATTTTAAAAAATCCGAAGGCTTCTGCTTGATTTGTCCATAAGAGTGCAGCTACAGCAAGAGAGTTATTGAGGTAGAATTCAGGTGTGTGTATGTGTGTGGGACGGGGGGTACGGTGACAGTGCTCCGACACCGGTAGGATGGAAAGCGATCCCCATACTAGGCTGGTTGTGACTGCTCGCACGCCAGGAGTGCGTCCGTGGGAAGGAACTGGTAGACCAGGCGTTGTCCACTGACCTTCTTCAAAATTTTTCTTGAGTAGTAGTACCTGAAGGCCAAAGCGTGAGCGCTAGTGAGACAGGCGCCTTTTTCATAGAAAATTTCAGCAATGGGAAAAAATGTCGCCGGAGCAAGCCTTCTTTTCGAATTGCAGTGGATGCTATGCCCAATCAGGCGTACTTCCCCCATCAGGAACTTGTGGAAGGACTGCCATAGATTAAGCACAGGGGGGACTGCTGTCCTAAACCCTCAAACATTTTTTGCGTATCTTTTGATTGCTCGGAGACATCTGCTTCTGCAGAAGGGGTGCCGGCAGTAGCTGAAATGACTAGAATTGTCATCGGCAGTCAACCATGTTCAACGCCATTCTCCATTAGCTTCGTTGGTTGGTAGAACATTAGACTTAACGTTCAGTAGAATGTTATTACCGAAAAAAACAAGGGAGACTGGGGTAGCCGATTCTGACTTATTAGACGTCATCCGCCAGTCATACCCAACCCCAAAGTGTGGAACACCTGGGGCTCGATCCCGCGACCTGTTGGTGGGAAGTCCAATTCGTCTAACTACAACGCCCCGGGTGTTCCACACTTCGGGCTTGGGCATGGCTGGCTGACGACGGCTAGTAAGCCAGAAGTGGCCATTCCAGTCTCCATTGTCTTTGTCTGTAATACCATTCTGCCTACATATATCATGCGCCGCTGTGCGGCTGCTGGTTGGGCTCCAGTGAGAGCCCGTAAAGCACAACGGAACGAGTGTGTTCTGTCAGAACGATCGGTGAGCGCCCCTCTACCATTATCGTTCAGCGTCCAAATAGTCCAGGTTTGTGTAAGGTTGGCTGGCGAAGACTAATAAGCCGGAACTTGTCATTCCGATCTTCCTTGATTTGTCGGCATTTCTGTGTAATTTCTGGATGCTATGTGACTGTTTTTGAGGGCTCCTGATTAAGCTCCAAGGTGCAATAACAGAATCAGGTCCCCCAAATGGATCGATCTGAAGAAATTTATAATGACATGACCACAAGATTATCCCTAGTTTGTTTATAAGTCTCACTCGCCCCGTTCCGAGTGCCAATTTCATCAGGAAACCTCACTGGTCACCCTTTAATGAAACCTTTTCATTCAACTGTTAGTTCTATTTTTGTTTGCTTACTTGACTCCTTCTCGAATTTGTGAATAATTTCAGTTTGGTTGCAACTAACGTTAGGCTTCGTGTTACTGGGTGCTAAATCATGACGACCTAGCGTGTGGTTGAATCGATTACCTCAGAATAGTCTTGAAGCGTCAGTCTCAGTTCCTCCACTTTAAATCTCGAGTCCACTCTACAAAGCACGCTTAAAACCTTGTGAACACTCTTGAGTGGAGGCTACTCTTCAGGCAGTCGGCAGCTGTTTTGAATTGCAGGGTGGGACCCTGCGGCGTATCCGACTTCGACAGTGGGCTCTTTGTTAACTTTGCCGTTGCAGCTGTAATTGCTGGACTGTCTATCTGTCATCGGAAGCCCCCAAGACGTGCAGAATTCTGACCTGACACAATGGTCTGAATGACGCTCACCAACTCTTCTTCCTGCCCTGTTTCGTCCTCCCTCCTCAAGCCTGTCTTGGCTTGTATCTTCTGACTACATCCCGCCCGATCACCATAGAGGCCGCAAGTTTGGTCTTCTCCCCCGACCCATTTGTTATTCTCGGCTTAATAAACACTGTCCACACCGATGCATGGTTTGTGGCTGGGAACAGCACTCACCTGAGCGAGCGGCCAAGATTCTCATAACTCATGCCTGGCTTCTGTTTTTGGGCTCCCCAGAGATTGGCTACCACTGAGCTCTTGGTCAGTTCGAACATCTTGGCCTCCCTGTCCACCCAGCGAATGATGCTGGGATTGTAGGTGGGATCCTCCAGCAGGGTCCAGAGGAATTGCCACAGCCGATGTACCCGCTTGGGTGAACGACGAGTGCGGAAGGCAGTGGAGGAGCGATGTCTAATTGGCCAGCTTGAGTGTGAAGGACGTCCATCAGCTTGGACTTCATCCTCATCCGAACAGACAGTGCTGGAGCCTGTTAGAAGCAACCACACATATATATGTATGTATGTATATATACATATATAATAACAATGCAAACTTTAGATAAACGGTCTGTCTGATGCATTTGAGTTACTGGTGGCAACAAATAGGAACTTAGAAGGACCTGACAACATTGGTTAGTGACGCTGAAGATTTATTTGCGATATTTCTTTGCACGCACGTTCAAACCTCGGGTTTATGCCTCGTTGTCACATAACTGTTACGCATTCTGCACCTACATGACAGAGCGGAAATGACCACCTCTTTCGGGATGGGTGAGAGAACATGGCTTGTTTGGCACACGTAATCACCATTTTTGTTTACTTGTACTTGAACCTGTTTCGCAGTAAAATTATTACAACGCTAAACCACTATTTCTCAACTTTCCTGTTCTGTTTGATTCTTTCTCGGTTGCAAGTTTTTATAATTCTGCTTTGTTCCACTGCGATTATCAGAGAATGCGAAAGGACCCTTTCAAGACTTTCAGTGAATAACCAGTTTACATCAAAGTACATCTAAGCAACATTGTTGCCGATAACAGACTGCCCTCCGCAAAGTTTATTCTGTACGATGGCAATACTGCCATTAAAACTACTTCCATCGTAACTACCTTCGATTATTTCTTGCCGAAATGGAATTAAATGGGAAACGTTTTACAATGCGGATTATGAAAATGTCGAATTCACGCAGCCTGATGATAGTTCTAGGTCTTTCTAAAGGATGTCTCTTGACTGATTCGCGGGTTGAGCTCAAGAGAGAGAGAGCCCGTAAGGCTCAACGGGATGAGTGAGTTTCGTAGCAACGATCGGTGAGCGCCCTTCTACCATTGTTTCGTTTCCGTCCCCTTATAGTCTATACCTAAATAATGCCTACTTATTACTGTCTAGTAACTACAGTTATTAACTAGAGTTTGATGTACTTATCTGTACAGTTTTTCATACACAACATTGGGAACAGGATTAATGTACACAAGCACCCCATCAAGTGTTTTATATACAAATTTCCTTGCCCTAGTAAGTAGAAAAGTAGCACTCATCTATTTCTGACTGCTATAACAAGACTGCATGAATATAAGGCAAAAAAGTGCGAAATTACCATCAAAAGGAACAGTAACTGGAAAACTGGGCGTCAGGATCGGTGAGCCTTCTTCATTACTGTCGGGAAAAACGGTTTTTCCCTGCCCCATGAAAATACTATGAAGCCATTGGCTGACGCGAGGAAGAGCGATGTTTGTCTCTGCCTCTGTCTTCGTCAGTGGCTCGCTGATGAGGTCTCGCTGCAAGAAACCTGGTTGGCCAGGCTGTGGCTGTTGCGAAAGGTGCATGGACTTGCTAAGATTCATTGGAAGATCAGGTGAGCAGGAGGCAGACGAGGACACAAGAGAGTTGGCGGAAGTGAGGGGGGAGGAGTTGGCGGCGGCGGAGGGCGGGATGGAGGGGGAGGAAGAGGAAGAAGACGTGTTGAATAGTGAAAGAAACGCCAGAGGGTTTGCTTTCAAGGCTGTTTCCTCCGCCTTCATCTGCTCCCCGGCCATATTGACTGTTGGAAGCGCGGTGGGCCCCATGGGGTGGGGCACACTGCCAGACAGGAGTTTTTCAAATGCAGACAGGTAGAAGGAACTGGCCAGGAGCTTATACAATTTCAGCATGAACTGCTGTTGGTCATCTGGACTGGATGGTGGCAGGGGTGGTGTCGTCGGCGGAGCAGTCATCCCGGTGCACATCTGGGCGAGCAGCAGTTGGGACATGCTGGCAGCATCGAAACCTGAGGAAATGCAATGCAGTGGTTGATGGGAATGAAGAGGTGTGACCAGCCGTAGAGGCTTCACGGCTAACTGTTAACGCCTCGACCTGTACAGGCTTCCAGATAAATTTGAGATCGGAAGCGGATATTCAGCTGTCCATCCCTGACTTAGGTGCTCAAGCTTTCCGGTTACTTCTTGCTCGTCTGGAAGTAGCTGACTGCGAGGGATTTATGCCTGCACCTAGTTGCTGCGGAACGTCTGTGTTTTCCTCTAAAATCAGGTAATTTCTGCTCTGGACGCTTGCATGTAACTTCAGTGATTCTCGACCATCGACTGCAGAGCGAACATCCAGTCCATCGCAGAGGAAAGACTGATTACCCCAGATTCCCAGACCTCAGATAACATGACTCGAATTCACAGTAACAAAAGTACTGCGAGTCGGCATTCCCTCTCAGACAACGAATTCCTCGGGCCGTTTGAAATGAGCATGAGTCGAAATTTTTTGTACTTTTAAAGAAGTCATCGTCCGCAGCGGATAGCAAAATTTCGGGTTTCGTGAAGTCTCGGAAAAGCTCTTCACATCTCACGTTCCATGAAATTTGAATATCAGCTCAAAACCCAGGATATAAATGTCAATACGGGGGCCAAAATTTGATGTTGCCTGACTAATTAATCGACGGCTCGCCCACTTGAGGAGGTAGTGGCGTTTTGGCCTTCTTAGAGAACCGGTCCTACCTAGCCTCTGTGCAAACGTAATTTATATAAGTGTACTGTTGTCCCACCCAGCAAGAAAGTAGTTCAGTGTTTTAATATAGTGTAGTAATAGTACTGTATCATCTTTCCCAACCTTGGCGAGTAGGTTTGGGAAGAAGTACTTGGCTTTCGCAGTAAAATCTTGTCGTTATAGACGTGAAGCTGAGATCTGCCTTCCGACTATAGCCAGGACGAAAAAATCCTCTACTCATAAAACAACGCCGTGAGATTTCCTAAAAATGAACTCTTAATCATACAGCACGACGTTTGCTGACCAACGTGACCAACCAAATACGTGCGTCCATGGAAGGGACTTGGGATCCGCTAAGTTGAAAGTGCTCTCGGAGAAGGCATCATCTGGAGACCTCTCATGAAGACATTCCTCATTAAAAGTCAAAAGACAGAAGCCATGTGGGACAGTTTAATCTGCACAGAAATCACCCGAATTGACTCGGGCTCTGATTCCATAACTAAAATACGCAAACTGAAGCATGGGTCCAACGAGATGTACAAGACAAGTGACTTAGGAAAGTTTTTATCTCTTCCACACTCCTGTGGTATTTTTACTGAAACCGCAAGTGTCAGGTTGGGAAACGAATAGCTGTCGTAGAGGCCTCCCTCTCAGGCAAGCGCTACCTATACAGCATCACTGCACCATATGCACGACGTGTTCATCAAAATTGGTTCAGGAATGATACCTTCTGGAGACCAGACTTTAAAAACCTCGAAGGAAAGGAGTTTGCAAAACTGGGAAGCAGACATTCACTGGGCGGTGGCGGGGGAGGGGTTTTGTTTACACATTTCTGGATACCTTGTCGCCTTTGCAGTTCTTGCTGGTCAGGAACTTAGACATCAGGCTGTTGTTGATTAAATTATCTGATTTGTCTGTTGAAGCCTACCCTCACTGAAGATGGGAAAATGGTCGTTCCTTATTGCTTTACACATAGTCTTTATAATCCTGGAGGTAAAGCCCCTTGGTTAGGGGTAATCCTTAACAATTGCCAGTGAGCTTTTATATATTCAATGCGACAGCGGAAGGCCCTGGCCAATTTTAGCTATGATGCTGGTTTATACCAGTGGTCAGTGTTCTGTAACCGACATCCTTCCTCCAAAGGCCAGGGGTCATGAACCGCTTGTTAAATATGGCTGTGACAAGGCATCAGAGGCTGTATGAAAACCGGTTATGTTTAAAAATGTCAGCACCTTTGTTGTGTTGAATTTACAAAGGTAAACAGCCTCACTGTGGACAGGTATAGCGAAACGTACAAGACTGAAGTCTGCTAGGAAACTGATATTACTTGTACTTCAACGTAAAAGACTACTGTAGAAGTTGGATGGACACTAAACCGGATCTAGTCTTAGAGGGGCTATGGCTGAGAGATCGTGAATCAGAATATCCTTTTTAAAATCACAATTATTCGCAGTAGACATTCATTTACCTGGAATACCATATGGGAAGAGGGCAGGGTTGATTGAATTAACCGGCATCGGAGCAGTAGTCACCTCCGTGGTTCTCGATTTCGCCACATCGTTGGTAGGCATTTCATGCAGCAGTTGGAGGAGGGTCCGGCGGTAGTGCGAGGGCGTAGTGGCAGCTAGATGTCCTGCAGGCCGCGTGCAATCAAAGGTATGGCTCAACGGCGCCGTCATGCGGTCTCTTATAGGTTCTGCGATTGAGCACAGGACGACAGACCAATGACAGCTCACTCAACCTCCGCCTCCGTAGTGGCAGTACCAGCAACTGCAGCAGCAGCAGCAGCCGGCTAAAGGACTGCATTTTCTGAAGGAGAAGGCAGTCCTCCGCGCAGGTCATCACACGACATTGTCTAGCCACCCATGCGTGGATGGCCCCTTCATCTCCTGCACACGCCGCTGCCCCGACAAGAGGTACACCTGTGCATCCACGATACGGTTCATTCCTTTCTCTCTCGCGCCCTCTTTCCCTGCCTGTCCTCTCGGCAAAAGTCCTATGCGTCTCCTAAGAACAGAGTTCAGGCACACTCCCATCTTCATGATCTTTAGGACAGTTTCTGGATGCCCAGCAAGGGGCAAGTTAAGTGTGTGATATTGCGAAAACAATGAGCCTTTAGCGCACGCCTGTTTACTACCCAGAAGAAAAGCATACGCGGGCTTTTCGTTAAGCCCCTCGAGACCACTGATAAAGCTGGTGAATACGAAAAATTATACGTATATATATTTGAAATGAGTGAGATTCTTTGGTAACAAAATACCCTTCATCGCGTAAATTGTCGGAACTGGTTCCCCGGCTCGTCGTAAAACCTATGAGTGATGTACAAAACAGTTAATTATTTAACCGTGTCGAACAAGTGATTCTGCGGTTGGCCGAAACCTGTGTTCCAAAAAATCTCTTACTCTTATATTGATTTGCGAACTGGAGGTATAACTTATACATCCATATATATATGTAGGTTGAAGTGGTATGTATACAAACATGATATGTTGCAAAAAGAAGGCTCTTTGGAAAGATCAAGATGCACTGATGAACGTTAAAGTCGGTAAAATCAAACAGTTGTCAGATGAAATGAGTAGTGAGAGGTGGGATCTTCGCACTGAGCGTTTGGAATCACAGAGGCAACATCGGTACGTAGACGTCCGTGATGCGATAGGTACCGGAGGTGAAAGGGGAGGGCACTGGGACTCTCGGTCGTGGCTCTCTGTCGGAATGGGGGCAGGATGGCGAATGTTTGAGATTACATGCTCGAACATGGATTAGCGGCTGCTGTTCTAACGCGGGTGAACGTCAGTGAGCCATGCAGGCAGACCTTTGTAATGACTGTGCAGGTCTACGTGGTGACTGATGGTGTTTGTTTTCGAGTGTGTCCTCCAAACGGGCCACGCAGTAGATGCGCTGGACCAACGGGTGGTCACATTGATCCTGGCAGGCGTTATTGGACTTGCGCAACATAACAAATCTCAACATTTCGCTGTGCGGTTGCGGGTCCGGTTGCCGGCGTACGTCACGCACACTGGGGCCCTGACACCCCACAATTGTTTTTGTTGCTTTTAATCAAATATCTGGTTGTTTGCTGTGTGAACCAGAGGGTGTGGAGGGGATCGCCAAGGTGTGGCTTGACCGCGCCATCCACCTGCACCCTCCCCCGTCTTCGGTCTTCTTGACTCTGTCTTGATACCTGGTCCAGGTGGAGGCGGAGGAGGGAGTGCGGTAGATGCGGTGCAAGTTTACTAACAATATAAACTAGATTGTTGCACAAGTCATTGTCCCTGCTCCCGCCCTGCTGTGGAGCATACGGTGGACATCATCGCGCGCAACGGTCACACTTTTGTGTTGGAGTAAGAACCATGGGGGAATTCTCTGACTTGTTTGGTGCTGTTCATGGGGAACAATTCAGTACCGTTACTACCGGAACGGTGGTCACACTCAGTGGGTCACTTCGGCTGGAAGTTAACTTGTGTTCGTTAACGAGAGTCGTAAGTCGTTGATCCGCGTGGTCATTTTAGACTTAAAGGTAAGTGGTGCAATAAATGACATTAATGTGGGCTCTCTGCGTATTGAATCCGTAACCGGAAATAATGCCGCGCGTGGGGAGGATACCGACTCGTTGGTCTTGTACCTCCGTTCAGCCAATCACAACAGATGGTCTGCGAACAGGGTGTAACATTTGGGTAACCTGCATTTCTTCGAAGCGAAGTTCAGCAGTAACTGGCAACCTAACATTTGCTTTCGTTATAGATCGGAAATTTATTAACCGGGGCTTGGTGCATCGGTCCCTTAGTTTCCCAAGACAGGCAAGGTCCGAATTGTAAGGGGCCACCATCTACCATATATGGATATACTACATAAGCAGCTCACTAAGAGTGCAACAGGCCAGACGCATACAGCTGGTTCACGGTTGTTACCGATCATCGGTAAGTCATAGGCCTTATGAAGTGAGGTATATATATATGCGAGCAGAATATGTTTACCAACGAAGACAAGGGATGCCGAAATGGCCATTTCTGGCTTGTTAGCTGATTCCAACCAGCCATACCCAACCCCAAGGTGTGCGACCCCTGGGAATCGATCCCGCAACCTGTTAATGAGGTGTCCAACGCCAGAACCAATAAGCGACGGGTGGAGGCGCTCACCAACCAGGTTGATGTATGGTGTTGCATTCTGCAGAGCAACCTATAAGTATCGATCGAGTAGACTTATTCCTAAGGTGATAGTTAAAAATTTGTTAAAGTTTTTCAGACACTGTCCTAGGAACTCTCAGGACTCTAAGTATAGTTATAATAATGGCGAACGCGAACCGAGCCATAGGACTGGCAGAGTGCGGGGTAGGGCAGGTGGTATTGCACTATGTTCCAGGGGATTTGGCCAAAGTTGAGTTAAAGTTAGGACACGCGGATAGGTACCCTTTCATGGTATTCAGCACAAGGCCACCTATAGTGCGGAAATCCGCAAGCATTTTGGTCCTAAAACGGGGTTTAAAAGTGAATTTTTAGCTTAAATGTGTGTTAGCAAAATCCTTTACCGGGATATATAACGATTCAGTCAGGAGCATCAGAAGGATCAGCGTCTGGAAGGAACGTTTGAGGCGTTTTCCAGGGCAGGTTACTTAAAGTAGAGAGGTATGAAGACGGCGTAGACTCGCCTCCTTCCCATATTCACCACAAAGACTGGGGATACTCGGCTGGTCAGTTCTGTCCTCGTTACCTTCATCAAACCGGTATACAGATGAGCAGACATTTTAACCCTGAGCCACCTGATAAATGAACGAAATTTGTGACAAGTTCAAGCACGGTATCGCTATGCAGACTGCGATTTGAAGTACCCAAAATCATGTGAGCGTGGAAGTTTCGCTATGACGTCATTGCAGGGCAGAATAGGGCGTGGGCCGAGGGTTCGAGTGGTATAGCAGTACTTCCCACGACAGCTTGCAGCCGGGTAGGGCGTCTCGAAAGGTCCACATATTCACAGTCGTACAGGCATATCTTCGCACACATTTTGGCATTGAGTCAACTTGCAAAGAACAGTAAATGAGTAAAGGGAATTAAAACAAACCTACCGCGCAACTTTGGTGCTGTGATACAGCGGTGTTTCTCGAATATAGATTAGAGTATGGTGTATTAACTGGCGTAGAGAGCTCTCACCGGTCGCGCTACGGAATCTTCAGAGGTTTGCATATTAAATGTTAGCCCAAATGCACCTCTGCACAGGAATCCTACTTATCAAATTGATCGTGTACCCTCAATTGAGTTATAATTGTCCTCCGCTGGGATAAGGAACAGTTCGGGGCAGCTACCCGATCCTGGAATTGACTGCGAAGCCACCATTAGAACGGTGAGGGGGTTCTTATTCGTGTGTTCAGCCCTTCTTTTTTCTAATTTCCAGCTTTTGTTACAGGTAGGCATGTTTGCTGTTTATGCCCTTTCTGGACGAATTTTGCAATTATTTATTAGCTTAAACCGCTCTCCAGTGGAAAAACAAGAGGCTGCATAGACTCGCATTCCGTCGATACATGACAATCATCGCCAGCTGTTCTCTTCCCATTGAACAATAAATACAGTAGGTGGGCTAACTCATGAAATGTCAACCGAAATTCCGAAATGCGTTTTCGTTTCGAAAAGATTAATTAAGTAGGGTTGTAAAACTGGTCAGCCTGCAACATAATTCTATAATATTTCAGTTACTTCAGGATGCCGGGTTTCGAATCAACGCCCTTCCGGCTGCATGCCAAAACTACACTCTGTAAAAAAAATGACTACTTGCGTAACATGAATTGTTCTCATTGATTTTCGATGCCCCTAAATGTCCAATTATATTTCATGGATAACAAGTATGAAATATTCACTATTTTGCTCATTCGGTAGATAATTACGTCTTCTTCCAATCTCATATTCGACGGAAGGGTATGATTCGGCCAGCAAAACTTTTCCAATTCCCGAATAATTTTGAAGCCGTTCTACCGATACACCTAGATTCAGGGTTTCCAAACTACAACCCGTATATTTTCCGCGTACGGAAAACGACATATTTCTCTACGGTAATATAGGCGGACCATATAGGGTTAATAAAATTAAGCAGTGGATATGCTCCATATTGTTAACTTCACAAGCCACATTAGTAAATGCAGTGACATGACGATTTACGAACGGCCATTTCACGGTATTTAAAAGTCCCCACAATAAAAAACTTTTTAAAACCGAATTATAACCCTCCTTCGAGTATTAGATTGGAAGAAGACGTAATTATCTACCGAATGAGCAAAAGAATGAATATTTTTTTACTCGTTATCTATGAAATATGATTGGACATTTAGGGGCATCGAAAATCAATGTGAAAAATGCATGCTACTGAAGTAGGCATTCTTTTACAGAGTGTAGTTTTTGCATGTAGCCGGAAGGACGTTAATTCGAAACCCGAAACGAAAACGCATTTCGGAATTTCGGTTGAAATTTCTTGAGTTAGCCCACCTACAGTATTCAGTCTTTGGACCTCCTAGAACTTTGCAACTTTTCTAAGACAACAAAAGTTTGCATCGGACAGACAATTTTCGACCGTTCCTTGGTCCAATTATTCATTGACTGTCATCTGAATACACGATGATACAGACAAGAAGCGTTATTCCATCAAAGTCAAGCACTGGTAAACCTTTTTTTGCGAGGGGAAAACACTTTGGACTATGCAGATTTTAGGCATGCTGTCACATTATCTGTCATTAGTCGCGCCATACAGATTTTCTAGTCAGTTTTCGAGTTTTGGCTTGTTTAAATGGCTGTTGATCGCCTTCTGCATAAGGTGTTTGCCCAGACAGGTGAAAAGGACTAAGCGGACGATTTATCATATCGACTGGAAGTCCCCAATCAGCAAGCACCTCTCTCCGTACGTTCGTTTGGATAGGAGGTTCGTTAGCCAGACGTTTCGGATCCTCACTCGAATCCATCATCAGATAAGGGTAGCGGATAGGCTAGGCGTTGCGGTGCTTATCGGATATAGTTACTAGGCCGCTAAATGCCAATCAAAGTTGGCGGCTTCCAAGAGCACCACGATTCAACCGGCCAAACGTCGCATTATGCAGTTGCTATGCGACTGCTAGCCGGTCCAGACTGTCGGCTCCAAAGCTTACCGCATGCAGTCAAGTTGCTGACCGCCGGACTTCGTCATCCGTGTGGACTCTTGAGCAACTTGGTTCGCCGACATTGATACCGGGAACAGTGGTCATCCGAACGCTGTCCGCGTGACTAATTACCCTATCTAGGCAATGTTTCGGCACCGAATGTGGAGCGGGGAGGCCGTTGCGCTTGTTAATTGATTGAGGACCGGAAAACCATGATTCGAGCAGCCCGCGACTCACACCGTTGTGGCCTCCAGCAAGAATTTATGCTACATCAAACCTGAATGTGTGATTGGTTCCCTGTCGAATCAGCCGAAATAGGAGCTGGCCTCGTTGCTCCTCACCGCCGCTGTGCAGTAGTCTTCCGTTTTCTCCGACGTAGTTGCTTTGCGCACAACTGCACCAGACCCGGTAAACGACTCCAGATGCTTCCTGCCGTGGCTGTAGGCCTTTCGGCCTCATGATCTGGCATCTTATGATTGCCTCCGGTTTGTGTGCAACTCTAATTCCAAGGGGCGTAAGAAGGCGGCTGACGACTTCCGAGACATTCTTCACGTACAGGCGAGCTCGCCAAAATTTAAGGTCGGTTGGATTTCGTCTCTCGTCTCGTTTGCGCTGGCACTGGTTAACGAGGCTGCGCGCGTATTGTAATTTAGCAACGCTGTCTTCCGTTCCACTTTTTTCTCCCAGTCTACAGAAATTATCAAAAAACGACTCAGTACGGATCCAGCTAGCAGTGAATAAGAAATCCTCCTTTCCCATTCGGTCCTCGTCATCAACAATCTCAGTCTCTACTGACAAGGTTGCTAGTGCCGCACTCGGGCACTCCTCTGATTATTCAAACATCTGATGCTTTTCTAGAAATCTCTGTTTAGGTTTCTTAATGCCCTCGTAAAATGGGAAGAGGATAATTTCTTTTTGCATAATCCTTCTCCTATTTCTGCCAATGTGTGCCAATCATGCGAGTTGTTTGAACAGGTTGCAAAGGCGCGAGTCCATCTCGAAATGATTAACGGGGATTTTGATTTGCAAGCGTTCCCCCTACCAGATTTTAGACCTTAATATTAATAATAATGATAGCGTTTAATGTCACTTAACAGGCAATTTCAAAAACAGTACAGTAGGAAACAAGTTGTCAGTAAAAAACTTTTAAAGAAGCAAATACGGGTGGCGATTTTTTGGCAGTTTGGGCAGTTCAAGGGAAAAGACTTCAGCCCGTGAAATGATGTCAGCCGAGGAACATGATTAACACTGCATGGAATGCTTTCAGTTTCCCTTCCTCTTCGTGGAATTGGGGCTCTGAGCCAGACAAGAGTTATGGGTAGAAATTTGCTCGTTTTTGAGTGCTGCAGAGTCAGCAACATTTCCGTCAGAAGGAGTATAGACCACGACCTCCATCACAAAGAAGAATAATTCAGTGGAATCAGTATCCAAGAGTCTGAATGCATGATATCATGTGATAATTTTCTTAAATAAGGAATAAGTTAGTAGAATCTTCATATTACTGAGTATCTTTTTCTAGACTGCGCGATAAATCATATTTGACAGCACAGGTACTAGTTAAAAGCCCAGACTCCTGTGTCACCGCACTCTGCCGCTGCATGACACGGTTGCGAGGGATCCGACTCACCAGTGGGTCTCCCAGCGTTCCCTGTGTGCTTTCTGGTAGATGACAGCTCGACCGTCGATTTCGACCATGTCCAACGTTTATCCCGCCGCAAGATGACAGCAGGCATGGTGACTAGTGCGTGAATTAATTTATAATGTTAGTAGACTTGCACTCCCTCCCCCTTTGCATCGGCCCCGTGTCACGACAGGAGCAAGAAGGCCGGGGACTGGAGAGGGCCAGGTGGCTGACATGGTAGAACCCGCGCCTAGACGTACCATAACTTCCACTGGTCCGCAGCAGACATTTGACCAGAATTTTAATAAACAATGAAAATAGGTCAGAAGGAGGAGGAGGGCGCAAGTCATTGGGCAGTCATTCACACGGCTTTTACGCCTACGGGGAGCACAGACGCATCCATCCGCAGAGAATCAGGTGCCAGAGAACTGCTAGCGCGCACCTGGCTGAGGAGGCCCTGGTCTGCTGAAGAGCGGCATAGCAGACGCACAAAATCCTCAAAGCACAAAAGGGTGAGATTCAGCCCTGTATTGAGCTTGGGCCACCACTCCTCTCAAAGGACGAGTAACAATTTCTGGTATATACTCTGATTTCGAGATTGCAGATTTTTTATTTCCTCGGAAATTGGCCGCTACCCTGGAGTAAATCAGTCTATTCCGGACTTACGGGCGCGGAATAAAATTCGCTATGAACATTTAGGTTGAAGTCCATCAGCCACAGTAGAATAACCGCGTAATATTTACAGCCCAAATAACAATTATGCCCACTGAAAAGAACTAACAGTATTGAACGGTACGTACCAGATGCTGCGTCGGGGATTGTCAAGATGTTTTTAAGGAGTAAGAAGATTAGAAGTATAACTGCTTAAAAGCTTAGACAGTGACGATAGTTCCTTTTGTAATCAACAAAACCACAAGAGATCAAGGCTTGTAAGTTCGTAACGTCCTCGGTGAGTCAAATTTCGGCGTTCCGATGTTAAAACTCTTCTGGTACAAAAATGCTGGAAAAATTCTATTTTTTGCCCTCGGCAGCAAGCATGGGGCTATATAAAAATGACCAGTATTGCAGCCGAGGTCAAACGTAAATTTTATAAGAGCTCATTCCAAAATTTCGGATGATAAACCCCGTCGTTCTACGTGCTTTGTAAACAATCATGGCGCAGCATTCCAAAAGACTGTCTCCTGGATTATAACACACGCAGATCCTCAATAAATCCGGGTACATTTACAGTAGGTGGGCGAACTCATAAAATTTCGGCCGAAATTCAGAAATGTGTTTTCGTTTCGAAATGATTAATTAAGCAGGGTTGTAAAATTAGTCAGCATGCAACATAATTCTAAAATATTTCAGTTGCCTCAGGATGACAACTTTCGAATGAACTTCCTTCCGGCTTCATGCAAAAATAGAACTCTGTAAATAATAACTACCTATGTAGCATGCATTTTTATCATTGATTTTCAAGACCCCTAAAAATCCATTTATTTTTCATGGAAAAAATGCATAAAAATATTCATTCATCTGCTCATTCGGTAGATAATTACGTCTTCTTCCAAATTTATACTCGAAAGATGGAGATAATTCGCTTTTAAAAAGTTTCTAATTGTGGGACATTTAAATACCGTAAGAAGCTCGTTCAGAAATCGTCATGTCGCTGCATTTACCAATGTGGCTTGTAAAGTTAACAATACGGATCAAATCCACTGCTTAATTTTATGAACTCATATGGTTCTCCTTCATTACCGTAAAGAAACATGTGATTCTCCGTAAGCTGAAAATATACGGCTTGTAGTTTGGAAATCCTGAACGCAAATGTAACAGCAGGTTGGGGTTCAAAATTATCAGGGAATTGGGCAGTTTTTTCGAAACCGAATTATGTTCCTCGTTCGAGCATAAAATTACAAGAAGACGTAATTATCTACCAAATGAGCAAAAAAATGAATATTTTTATGCGTGTTTTTGATGAAATATAATTGGACTTTTAGGGGCATCGAAAACCGGTGAGAAAAACTCATGCTTCATAACTAATTATTTTTTACGGAGTGTAGTTGTTGCATGCCATCGGAAGGAAGTTCCTTCGAAAGCCGGCATCTTGACGTAACTGAAATATTATAGACTTACATTGCAAACTGATTAGTTTTACAATCCTACTTAGTTAATCTTTTCGCAACGAAAACGCATTTCGGAATTTCGGTTGACCTTTCATGAGTTAGCCCACCTACTGTATGTCGTGACCGTTTATGTTGAATGAGCGCCAAGAAATCGAAAGACACTATGTACAGCACCATTGGGCAAAACTCTGCAGATTGTCAGTCTGTTGCTAACTTATGTCTGGCGGTTTGAAAACCGCTTTTCTCACTAGGCTGCCTGGCACAAACGTCGTATCAGGAGCACAGATATTCTGACGTTCTCTGGTGGGGTCTTATATCGACGCAAGCTCCTCATCGGTATTGAGAGAAGCCAAGTTTTTCTGTCTATGAAATCATCATAGTTTGATTGTTGCAGCCCTGACCAAAAGAACAAGATATAACGTAGTCTTGACAAAGAAAATGTGTCCAACAAAGAGTCCACGAAGTGGGGAGCTGCGGCTGTAAGTTGAGCGAGAATTCGTCCTCATTGAAGCAGATGAGTGCAACATTTACCCCAAGTCTGCACTGTCTGCTGTTGGTTAAAATCCTGGTTATTTAATGTGTGGACCAGGGGGTGTGGAGTGGAGCGCCGAGGTGCGGGCTCGGCCGTACTTTCCACCTGCACCCGCCTGCCGCCTCCAGTATTCTTGACTCTGTCTTGACACCGGACCGAGGTGGGAAAGGAAGAGAGAGTGCGGCAGATGCTGTACAAGTATACTATCACTATAAACTGAATTTTCGCACAAGTCACCGTGCCTGCTCTGCCATGATGTGGAGCATACGGTGGGCATCGTCGAGTTCAACGGACGAATTGTCGTTTCGTTGGTAAGGCAGTGTTCGATGGCAGTCAGACCGTCAACACTGTTTCTGGCAATGCTCTATGACCTGTCTACGCGCCCCACACACGTCCTGGTCTTCAAGGTCACGCATATCGGTCCTTGAAAGGGAGCCCCCCGGGATCTCGCAGGAGTGGCACTCCCATGAAGGCCACCCCTAGGTAGGGTCACTGACGGCTACTTCCCATCCGTGAACTGTGCATTGCTATCCCGTCAATCGACAATTTTTAAAGACACGATCATCCTTACTTTAGAAGCGCGCTCGGGCACTTATAGGGCGAACACGAGACCTTTGATGCTAGCGATATCGAGTTTAAGCTCCCTTCCCCCTCCCTTCCGCTCAGTAGCGTTGTCATGTCCAACAAAATAGATACGAAACTGAGCGCAATTTTTGGCGTGACACAACATCACCATCTGGCGCGTGCTTGCCAGGGTCACCCAGTAAACAGTATATTATATATATAGGGCTTGTTGGGATTGGACTCAAGTTATCACATCAATTGGCGAAGGTTCAGGCCATGATTTCCAGTGAGCTATATCTATTGCTCAGGTTGGCAAAAGTAAGAGATCCGGGCTGATAATCTGAGGAAAATGAAGTGCTCACCGGATCGAGGGATTTTCATGGCTAACGTGTCGAAGAGCTGGTGCGGGTCTCCATTATCAAAGCCTCCAGTGTAGGTGAGGCTTGGTACTCTGATGCCAACTCCATCAACAGGCATCTAGACCTTCCTTCGGCCTATAAGGTCTTACGTCGTTACATACGCCGTGACGAAAACAAGGCAGTTGTACGGAGCCTAAGACTACCGAGCAAACACGGCCTTTTGACCAACTCACCCAAAAGGGGAACGCAAACGCAACTAACCCCAACTGAGGTGACGACACACAGTAAAGGAGGCCACCAACACTCACAGGCGACGGCCAGTAGGCCAAGGCAGCGAAAGAAGAGAAAATCGATCAGCCCAAGGCCAACTAATCCGGCTGTCCATTCAAAATCCTGATTGATTTTTTCACTGGACGCTTTCCTAATGGATAGCCGCCCAGCTCTTCGAAACGTCAGCTATACAAGTCCCTCGATCCGGTGAGCACTTCATTTCCCTCAGTATATCTATTGCGTTGAGGAGAACGCCGACTTCTCATGTATCAGTGACCCGACGGAGCTTTTCATTTGACTGCTAACGAGGATGGGCGTAAGTTCTGTCGGGTCAAAAGCCTCTGTCCAATATGTGTCACAGACATTCATGACGAGGTCTAAGAGACCTATTCGGACTCAGCGCAGCCTGACTGACAAATGCTACAAACAGCGGGTAGCACGTTTGAGGGAACAAGTGACTGATTACAACAAACGTACACACACACACAGACGGAGGACGTAGATGTCTACTTGCTCCCGCACTGCTGTTCATCCTTGCGTGCGAGCCGCTTCTGCGCGGCGTGACAACAGACGCCAGTGATGTGTGCATCTGAGGCTGATATTAGTCGGTAGCCGTCAATGATCAAAAGCACACCAGTCACTCCATCCTGCCCTCCCCCCCCCCCCCTGCGGTGCATCTCACTCTCTATATGTGCAGTTTTTACTTCCAGTCTACGCCTGGCAGTCGCTTAAGTAAGGGCGGGTAGGAGCACAAATCACTGTCTGAAATACAAAAACTTCGTTTTCCGATCAGACTGGGGAAGTTGTCTGAGGAGGGAGCGAGAGAGAGAGAGGTAGAGAGAGAGGCGCACGAATCTCGTGATCTTGCTTCCGACACTGCACTGAGCGCGATTCTACACCCTTGCATCTCCTTCTTTCAAAATACAAATGTACTTTACAGCTGCTTCATCGCACTTTCGACCAGACCTGCGCGAGGACTGTCTCAGAGGTCTGACGAATCACCAGGGTGGAGTGGGGGGGGGTGGGGTGCTGTTGGGGGTACTCCGTCTCTGGCTGAGGTGACAGATTTTCCAGTTTTTGAGTGTTCGCGTTTTTTAACGAAGGGCGATATCGGATTTCAGGACAGACTGGAGCGGATACTGGCTCATAGGAATGATCAAATTCTCACTGCTGCATGTCAATAGCAACCAAATTACTTCAGAAGTATCTTTTGGAAATGGTTTCAATTTTGCAAAATCACCAAAGTCAACGATAGGGTGTAGGACCCTTCACCTACTTAAGCTAGCCTGTGGACCGTATTCTACGTTGGATGGCGGTAAAGGGGGTTC